>OMLF01012729.1:0-52601 GCA_900302615.1 Holocentrus rufus | reverse complement strand
CACATGTAGGTTGGAATGACCTTAACCTGGGGTTGATCTGAGTCCCCCATGATCTGAGTCCACCAACAAAGCAGATTATGCCAATATAAAAAACAAGTTTTGTTTAATCTGTAAGCACTTACATATTTGCTGATATTCACATCATCCAGGAGAGTTTCAACGTCCTGGATTGTGGCATCTATCGTGTCATCAGCCGCCGAGGAAGCCAGTCAGATGAAGACACCAGCTCGCTCATCAACCAGTCAATGTCAGAGGAGGAGCGGCTCAAGGAATTCAGCTTTGGGCAGGAGGAAGATCAGGTGGACCATGGTAAGGTGCAGATGTTGCTTCTGAACTGCTGCTGCTAGAGTTAGACTGAAGAGGAGAAAGCAAAAATTACACTGCTGCTGCAATTAAATGTTATTTTGAAATGTGAATTATATTGAAATATATACAATTTTAATTTAAATTTTATATAATTAGCATCCTTCTGATGTTGATGATTATATTTTCACTCTCTCACTGTCACCCACTCAGATCAGTCTGATCAGGAACCAGCAGCAGCAGTTTACAGATGGTATTCATTGTGTCGTTTGATTGTACGAAGCTGAAAATTTAAGCCTGCAAGGAGAGCAGTTGCTCACTTTACATGCACTCATTTGTAGGAATTGGGTTTTCAGAATGCAAAAACTGGAAATAATTGCTGAAAAGTACATTGGTTTCTAGCTGATGTATAAAGAAACAGCAAAAAAATTACAGCTTGGTCATTTTTATATGAATTGCTGTTTCGGTTTACTTTTTGAGTTGTGTGAATTTCCCCCGCCCTAAAATAACCTTAGCCTTAAAATTAGCCTCAACACCCTGAATTTGCCCTTTCAGTCTGATGATTTACAAGCTAGCCAGAAGGTTTATTAGCTGAATCATATAACGAACAATAATTTTACACTTAATTCTCGTTTGCCATGTCTCTGTTTTGTTTCTGTTCCACTGGAGTAACACATGCTGGTGTGCTGCACCATGGGACTGAATGATTATTAGGAGGGCTGACCTGCTTTATGAACATAATCTTCACTTTGCCACACAGTTAATATCTCTTTCTCATCTGTTTCATTGTATTCTGTACATATCACCATTTTGTTTTATTGTGCAGTATTTCATTTATTTTCTCTCTGTAGTGGTGTGTGGCACCTTTGCACCATCTGCTTGCATTTTGTCCTCTCCTCATCATCCCCTCCCTCCTGTACTCCATCCATCTCTGTTTTTCCTCTGGCTCTTGCCTCCATCTCTATTCAGATCCGCAGAGCAGTGAGCGTATGGAGAGTGAGCGATCTGAGCTCGGCCTGCAGTTCCACCTCCCCCTCTCATTCCGTCCCAAACCCCCCCGCATCGCACTGCAGGCTGTCAAAGACAGGTGAACCATCCAGAGAAATGAGTAGCAAGTATCATAGCGGTGCTGCGCAGACGAATGCGTCACAACAGCCATGAGAGGATCCAGCTGCAGTGTGTGGCTTTGAGCTCAGCTGTATTCAGCATTGATGAAACTACTTTTTCTTCCCTTTTTCCATATCTGGAGCGAAACTCCCACACTGACGTTTGATAAATAAGCAGCTGGGCTTGTGATGGCTTACTTCCCCTTTACAATGAAAACCTAAATTGAAGCAGTTTTTTTTATTAACTTTTTCATCTCTGTAGACACACGTTATGTTTCATTTCAACGCATCACAATTCATTGATTTGCTACATGATATGCTACACTGCTCATACTCCTGTTTTTGTTTTTTTGTGTGAAGTTACATGCATTGTCAGTGGTGAGATCATCTAATTAACTTTATGGAAAAAAAGGTTATTTGATTCAGGTTTCTTTTTCTCAAAGTGTGTCTAGTTTTGTTAAGAAGACAACAGAGAAGATTAACACCCTCCAGATGAATTCTGATCTCTGGCCGCGCCCCGACCCCAGAGAGGGAGGACAGGTCGAAGTGTCAGCCACCACAGCACCGACTCCAGAGGAGTTGGAAAACGAGTAAGTACAGACCTGCAAAGATGCACTAAAACATTTGGGGTAGATATGATTTGGAATTATATTGGAGGAGATAAAAGTACAGATGTGTGTAAGTGTTGTTGATGCTCACTACTTTCACTCTCAAGGCAAAGCAGATTCATGCACATTTCATGCATGAAGGCAGTTCAAAGCGCTTTATAGAATGATAAAAAATAGAAGGAAATTCGAAAGTGCAAAAGTACAGAGGCAATTCAAAATGCTTTGTTAAAGTACAAAAGTTTCATTACAAAGCAGAACAGGCTGTGAAAAACACACATTTTAAGATTAGATTAAAATAGGCCTCTCAGTTTAACAATAGTTTAAATAGTAATGATTTTAATAATAGCAAAATGCAGATTAATTAATTGAATTAATTGCAAACAATCACATATAGCAATCTTTGCTTGGAAAAGCCCCCAAATGAACATATTTTAACTGAAAAACATTACACGATTATGGCACATGCACTTGTTTTATTTCCAAATACATGTCTTTTTCATTGAACAAGCCTATCACTTGGCCTAAAACGTGACCATAACAGATCATTAAATTATATATTAATTTTTGTTTATTTTTTTGTTTGTTTGTTTATTTTATTTTTTTTTTTAAATTTTTTTTATAATTACTGAATCTAAGTTAAAGTGTTCATTTGACAGCTCTAATTTAAAGTTTTGGGTTGTCTAATGTCATCTCGGAGGTTATTCTAAGTCTGTGCAGCATGACAACAAAACGCTGCTTCACTACTTCATGCTGCAGAGAAATTATCCTCATACAGAATGCTAAAATTTAACGATTTGGTAAATAAGGACATCAAGGGGAAACAGCATCTTATTTTGTTGCCTAGGAGCCGGCAGCTGGGTCAGTACCCAATAGCTTTGCTACCAGTACAGCAGTAAAAACATAGAAAATATATGAGTTAGATTCATTGTACAATTCTGGTTTGCTACACAGGCTTTATATTGAAATGCCGAACACGGAGACCGACATGCAGGAACTTCGATCAGCAACAGAACGAGCGATGTAAGTACAGGGCAACATTTTGTTAGATTGCAGACTGCAGAAAAACAGTTTTGTTATAGAAGCTCTGGTATTTGAATGTTATGTTTTGCCAACATCAGTTCCCAGATCCAAGATCCTTTGGTGTTGTTGGACCCAGTTTGCCTGAGAGAAACTCTGCTGGAGTGGCTGCCGGTGCTGGAGCGAATTCTCGGTCCTGAAGAGTCGGAGTCAGTTGATGGGGATCATTCGAACGTTGATGGGCTAGGAGAGGAGAGATGGGAGAAACCACTTGAAAGTGACGTAAGCGCCTCCTCAGAGCAATTACAGGAATCCTCGTATTTGTCAGAAGAACCGACAGAAATTGTCACAGACGAGAAGACTGAAGAGTTCCCAGATCACGAGGACAAAGAGGACCAAAGCGAGAGGCACCTGATAACTGAGTCCAATGAGAAGGCGCCTGTAGTTTCAAATGGGACCCCTCCACAGCCTCTGCGAGTGGGGTCCCCCAAACCTCTACCATCAGATCTCCTGGCAGATCTCAGCCAGCTGGCCACGCTGTATGTGGAGCTGAGCTGCTTTGGAAACCAGGTGGATCGGGGAAGTGGTGTTCAGCTGGGGTGCACGACTTTCCTGCGCCGCTATTTCTTTCTGCTGGACCAGGAGCGCATGAGACGAATGTGTCTGCTGTGTTACCAGGAGCAGCCGGAGGTGCAGAGCTCCTTCATCGAGGCCATGCTAGGTCAGGACTTTGCTCTTACGTTACTTGATTAAACCATTTTTGCTTTTGTCTAATCCTGAATTATTTGAAAAAAGAAATGTTTGTCTTTCTGTACAGATCTCACTCAGTCTAGTAAAGTGGTGGAGGTCATTCAGAAAGGGGATTTGCTGAAATCACTGCGCAGCCTGAGGGAGCTGCAGCCCTGGAGCGCTCCTCTGCTCCTCGCTCACTTACACAGGTCAGTCAGTCATTTCCCACACACACCTTCTGTAACTCAATAAAATAAAATATTTGGGACATATATTGCCAATAAATTCACTTTGTTCTTCTCAAGGCTATACGAAAAACACGGGGAGGTGGCCGTACGCTCCTTCTCCCAGTTCTATCCCACAATCCCTCCCGCTGACGTGATGGCCATGGCCCAGCAAAGCCACTTCCTGGCATATTTGGACAATCTGGTACAGTCACGGGCTGAGGAGCAAAGGTACATCTTCAATTTTCTCCTTAGTCAAAGGCAAAAAAAAAGAAGCAGCTATTTTTGCTACTTAAACTTGTCTTTATTTTTCTCTATAGATTGTTGTTTTTAGGGTCTCTTCTTCAACCAGAATCACTGCGGCAGGATTGGCTGGAGCTGGCACTTACCCATGATGCTCCTCAACTTTCAGACACCCTAACCCCAGATGGAAAACCCAGGTCTGGCACTGTTAATATTTGTCGAATCCAAAATGCCATTTAACCTGACATTCCTTGCATTTTTCTTGTATTAGTCTGTCCTGGGGCAGAACAAATAGCAAACTATCCTGCTTAAGTGTAAGTGTGGTTACTTCACTGAACGTTTACTTAAAGAGAAACATATTACTTGTGTTTAAAATGTATTTCAGTGAAAGTAAAAAGTAGCTCAAATGTTCTTGGAGTAAGTGTTACCAAGTTACTTAAACTACTAAATTAGCTACAGTAGCAAATTAGCAAATTAGCTAAATTTACTAAATCAGCACACATTTTTGCACATGTTCTGTATATAATTAAATAATGTACATTATTGCAGCTTGTATAACACAATAGTTTCAGGAGGCTTGTGGAGGTTTCTGTACAGATCACCTATAGGATCATGTATAAAATGTTCCAACAAGGCTTTTGAGTCAAAAATACTAAAGTAAACAAAAATGTCTTCAAGTTACAGTAATGGCAGTAATTTGAATTTTTCCATCCTTGAATGTTTGACCTCTGTTGTTGTAGGTGGCATTCCCATCATTTCAGTTGGGGGTACGGACGCCTCCTGTCTCTCCTGATTCGTCTTCCTGCTGACCTGTCGTCCAAGCAGTGGATGGCAGAGACCTGCCACAAGCATGGGTACGTGAAATGTTTTTGTCTGGAGTCTAGACGGAGCACAATGATGACATTACTCAAATTCATTCTGTTTATTTTTGTCGTTTTTGGATGCATTTAATTTCAGTTTGTGGTGTTCTAATGTGTGTTGTGTTTTAATAATGTGTGTTATATTGTGCTTTATGCAGATATTGGAGTGGTTACCTCTACCTTTGCTGTGAGCTGCAGCGTCGCACAGAGGCTTTCTCCACCATCTGTCAGCTGGATGACATCAGCCTGCTGGAGGAACCTCATGGTAATAACTGCTTCCCAGAATCCTTTTCTGTCAGACTCCTGCACAGGATTGGAGTCATAAATCATAATCTAGAGTGAATGTGTGTGTTTTAGGGGGGGGGCATATCTGGAAAACAAGTTAACAGTGACCATGGCAGTCACTCTAGGTCTCTTGTTTTTCTTTGTATGTATGATGTGTTCTGTCTGAGACATTTCCTCTTGAATTCTGGGCATTTTTTGGCCTGTTGGTGGCGCTGTGGTGGCCCATCATCAGATATCAATGTAAAAATACATCATTCCCCAAAGGTTCATCAATTTTGACATGAAACTTGAAGCCCTTTTGGCCCAGTGGTGCTGCTGTGATGGGACAGTCAGGGTCATATTCAAAATTCTGGACCCCGGTGTCAAAATCCACCATCACCCTGAGTTTGATCTAAAACAAGCCGGCAAAGGTCGAGAAATCACATGTGACTGACAGATAGTCCACATGATCTTCTCTCATGGGGAAGAACAATAAAACTAATCGTTCGAGGATTAGTCAAATTTCTATTCAGTCAGAGATCTTGTGATATTTGTTTTTGTCCGTATTGCCCAGCTCTGCCTTCCTGCTACAGCTGGGTGGGAGGTAAAAAATGTCACTATCAGGAACTAATTTGCGTGCTGCTTTTCTGCTCCTCTCCTGTTGTTTTCCAGGTGTTGTGCCTCAGACCTTGGATGAGTGGAAGCTCCTGATCCAGCTGTCTCAGCAGTGCGGCAGCGTGGCAGAGCCGGTCACAGGTCTGAACGGGAGCAGCCTGGCCAACGGCTCAGAAGAATGTGGCCGGCAGATCAGCCCAGAGAACCTGACTCTGAGGCTGGCTCGGACCATTGGGCCGGACCGAGCCCTGGCGGTCCTTGAGGAGTGTGGGGTGCAGCTGGCCCTGACGCCCCACTCCACACTGGTCTGCGAGCTCCTGAGAGTCGCTGAGAAGAGGCAGAGGTGGGTCAGAGTGCTTTGAAAAGTTCAAGAAACTCTATTTGCATGTCCCAATGTGTTCCAAACCAATGCACTTTTGCTAAAAATTGTAAAGTAAACCACTTCTGTGTGAGTAGTTTTTTGGATGAAATATTCCTCTAAGAGAGGGTTGCAGGTCCAACACTTCTCCTCTGACATGTTTTTTGATGCCGAGTGTCGTTAAAGTAAAGCAAACATAAACACAGAAGTCCCCATCTAGGGTTGTGGTTTTCCTTTGCTGGTGTAGAGTGCATTCTCTGACGTGGTTTGGCTCTATTTGTCCTTCAAAGGCTGGGAATATTGTAAACACAACAAACACAGCAGCTCTGTTAGTGGTTCGACGAGGCCTTTGGGTGACTGGGAGAGTCTGGGATGACAGTTCAAAAATTGTTTTTACATTGCAATCATAAAGATAAAGAGACACACGGGGTCAAAGAGAATCTGTTAGACTGTGTAGATCAACTTCATCTTTTTTTCTGTTTCAGGGCTATCATCCAGACCATGCTTGAGCGCTGCGATCGGTTCCTGTGGTCTCAGCATGCCTGACTCAGACCAGTACAATCCACCAACACTGAACCCAGCTCTGCTTTGCTAAGGCAAACAAGATTAAACAGTAAAAACAGTATTACCTTTTTTTCCATTCCATTTATTTCTAATCATATCAGTGTGAAAACTGGACCGCATGTTTGAGATTAATCCAGATTATAGGGTGTCATCACCTTATTGATTTTTTAAAACTGAATCATATTAAATGCTTTTTTGCGTGTACAGTCTGTCAAATATCTGATCCCTTAATATATGCAGCCAAAGGCCAAAATCAGTTGCCTGTTATGGCAAAAAGTTAACTGTGAATAAAATGCACAAATGATTGAGATGTTCTAACCTATTAATATTTCTGTGAATAAAATATATATGAACCAACATGTAATTTTTGTTTTGTTTTTATGGAACAAAAAGTTACAGTCAACACAAATCACGATCGAGCCTTTTTGTCCTTCAGATGCTCTTACGTCACGTTTTTGTTTATATTTACTTTGGCAGGACACTGTTGATAATAAAAAGGGATGTTTTTCCTCTTTTCCTTCTCTTAAATAGCCGCTCTTCCTCCAGCGTGTCGGTGTTGTGTAATGAGCTGGTTGTGGGTCAAAAGAGATAATACTAATAACGCCGTAATGACATGCGGCTGATGACTCACATGATGGTATCACACACCTGGAACATCAAAGGGAAGAAGAAGAGCGCAGGGGGATGTTACGGAGGCGGAGGCTCTTGTTTTGAAGGGTTTACATCACACATGACTACTCTTTATGAGTCATGTTTTATACTCAATTAAAAGAGCAAGGGTCATCTTAACCTTTTTATCCACCTCTTCATCCTTTATCCTCGCAATATCAGAATTTCCCATAATCCCCTCTTCCCTCACCTCCTGTCTCCCGTCCCTCTCACCCAGCCCACCTGTCTGTGTCACTGCAGGCGCTGGCACCGTGACAATCAGATTGAAGGGTTTGGCATGTGGCAGAGACACTGACACACTTGTAAAAGATCCAATATAGAAAAATTGATGTCATTTTGAAATTCTGTTTGGCTGCTCATCAAACTATTGCTTTTTTAAAAACTCTGATACTAATGTACATCGCTGCGTGGATATTGAATGTTTCAACTGGTTGCAATTCTGTTTGTCTTTTGTTCTTTTTTTACGTTTCTTTTTTTTTTTCTTTATTTGGAATCGCATAGTATTAAAACAACACAGTGCACATTATTTAGATCTTCACTAAGTGATTAATCTTTTCAGCATTTTCCAGTAATTATAGAGAGGAAAAAAATAAATAGAATAGAACATGGGGTGTTATGATTTTAAAAGAAAGCTTAGTTTTCCCTAGTTTACAACTCTTTTTCTTTCCTAAAACCTGTTTGAATTGAAATTGCTGAAGTTAGATCCAAATCAAGGGGAGATTTATAAAATGACTGGTGCATTTTTGTAGCTGTTCATGCATATATACAGGAACAAAAATGTATTATTTAAAAAAAAAAAATGTAACCAACTGTTTACATGAGGCATTTTGCCTATTCTCATTCAAGGGACAGGAAGAATGTGGGTAATTTATTTGAAATCATGAGAATTTGACAGGGGTTTTTCATCATGAGTGAGAAGACAGAAGTAAATTTGATTTTAAAGGTTATTCGGTCTTAGCAGAGAGTCCAGTGTTTGATGTTGCCTTCCTGTCACCAGAAGGACAGATAAGGGGATTCTGCACATACCTGTTGGCCCTGCTGCCAGTGTATAAATGGCAACCTCGATACTTAGAGCAAAACACACACACACACACCTCTGTTGGATCTCAAAATGGGTTGCAGTCTGTACTGGACATCAATACAGCAGTAAGTGTTATAAATCCTGAGTCCTCTGCACGGATCCAACAGTTTAGAGATCTAGATGGACACAGCACTCATGGTGAGTTTCTGCTTTGCTTATTTTAACTGATCTTTCAGAATAGAGCGCCCTCTCTGTTAATACATTCAGCTGGGTGTCTTCTTGTTTTAGGTGTCCCTCTCTCTGCTTGGACTGGCTCTCGTCCTGCTCTCTCTCCCTGAGCCCGTCTCACTCAACTCCGTATTTCACAACACCTCAGGTAGGATTTCTGTTTGATTATCATTATGGCAAGAGCAAACACTGAGCAGCATATCTGACTACACTCTTCATGCTGCAGTCTGTACATTTTTATGTTCATTTCAGGAACTGTGTATTTAGGATCCACATTTATAGAGGAGGCTCTTCAAAGAGCAGTTGAACTGACTGATGCTGCGTACGCCCGCACAAGTGAAAGGTAAATCTGCTGAAGAATTTAATTCTATCAAGTCAAGTCAAAACCTTTATTATCACTGTGCAACGAAAATACATTTGTAACACCCTTATTCGATGTTAATGAACCTGCGCCCTGTGTTTTTTATTGTCCAGAGCTCACTGTTCAGTTCTGATCCCTCTTCACTTTTCATCAAACAGGGCTCTTGAAATATCTCTCACAAAATCAATAAGCCGCAAGGCATAAAGTTCTGTGAAGCCTTACATGGGTGGTGCGCTCTTGTGTTTGGCAGAGTGAAGAAGTCTCTGTCTGAGGGCGCTCTGAAGCCCAGTGACCTCCTGGCCCAGTTCAAACAGACCGGACCCAGAACCAGGACCCACATCCTGGCCGCCGAGCTGCTGGACAACACAGTGGAGCTGATCAGAGAAATGGTCTACACCCACACCATGGCTCAGCCCAGCCCCGAGGGTGCTGAACACTGGCATGAGAAAATACAAAGAGACAGTGTAGACTCGTTTTGACATAAGATAACAGGGTAAACACAGGTGTGACTAATGACGTTAATTAGGGTTCTGTTCCATTTGGGGCCACTGGGGAGGCTGTGGTGCATTTAAATGGAACAGAACCTTAATTAATGTCATTAGTCACACCTGTGTTTACCTGCTATTTCATGTCAAATTAGCTGCTGCGAAAAATGATTTGATTCAGTTCACTAGCTGGTGATTCAATTTAAAAACAATTACTGATAATTACAATTAATAAATTGGATTTAGTGCTTTGGTCCAAATTCCATATCCATTAAATAAATATGTGCACTGTTCTTGATTCACACTGAAAACAGAGTGATTCATTCTGTGTATTTTTCTTGCTTTTTCTATTGTCAGTGACAGAAAAGTACACAGTTCGGTAGATACAGAGACCCAAAGGACTCCCCCAGTCCTAATGAAAAGATAATCTCACTACCTGCATCAATAAATTATCGCATTGTTAGTACATTATAAGTTAGGCTTTCATTTTGTTGCTTTGTCCTGTGACAAACCTAATCAGGTTAAACGCAACTGAATTATTTGAATATTATCAATATTATCCACCCCGTGTTATCGTTGCCCTTGTGTCCCCACAGAGCTGCTGAGTGAACGGGACGTGGAGACTCTGCTGCAGGTGACGGGCTGCTCCTCTGAGCTGCAGACACCCCGCTGTCACACCGACTGTCTGTCCGAGCGATACAGATCCATCACAGGGGAGTGCAACAACAGGTCAGCGACAAACAAACAAACAAACAAACAAACAACAACAACAACAACAACAAAAACACAGTGACGGTACACTTTTTGTCCTGATTCGCTTTGGCTGAGTGCTTGTGTTGCCGCTCTGTTCAGGCAACATCCCAGATGGGGCGCTGCAAACATCCAGTACTCCCGCTGGCTGCCTCCGGAGTATGAGGATGTGCGGGGGACACCGAGAGGCTGGGACCCAGGACACACTTACCATAATTTCAGCCTGCCTCCAGTAAGAACCCTTCACGTCCCCTGGGTTATTCTCTCTGTCAGCTGTGATATCAACAGTAACCCTCTGTCCCGCAGGTGCGGCTGGTGTCCCAGGAGGTTTTGTACACCCACAACGACAACATCTCCCTGGACTCCACTCTGTCCCATCTGCTGGTGGAGTGGGGCCAGTGGATAGACCATGATTTAGTCCTCACTCCACAGAGTCCCAGCACAGCTGCTTTCGGGACAGGAGCGGATTGCATCCGCACCTGCAGCCGGGACACGCCCTGCTTTCCCATACAGGTGCACCTCACAATCAGCTGATCCCAATATGTTTTGTCATTCTGTCCCTCTACATCTTTCTCAGAAATTCTTCTTTTTACTCACTGTCTAAATGCTAAACTTTTGTTTATCTTACTTTGAGGGTGAAATTAGTTCGACCAGTTTTGCATAATACTGTATGAATGCTCCTGCCAAAAGTTTAAAGGCGAAATGATTCCAGCATATTTAACCTCTCCAGACTGTAGTAAATATGCTCATTGCATTCTGGGTTAAAATCACTCCTTGTCTGTTCGATGTTGTCCGGTGGAAAAACATGTAGCTCCAAGATGTCAGCTATTCAGGAAATAGAAAAACAGCCTTGTATTTGGCTTGACCACCATATAATTTTAATGTATGATCATGTGATGTCATTATTGATTGTCATTATCATGTTGTTATTTATGATGCACATTTAATACAAAGATAAAGTCAAAGAGTTTCACATAAAGCAAAATTAGAGTCAACACATAAAAATTAAAATTAATTCCAATTAAATATGAGTTACTTGATTGAAACATATTGATATATAGTAAATGGAATAATGTATCTAAAAAAAAGTTTCATAAACTACAGTCAAGTCCATTCAAGTTTATTTATATAGCACATTTCATACAAGGGTGAACTCAAAACAAAACAAAAACTGATTGCACATTCTCCTGTCAGATCCCACTGTCAGATCCTCGCACTGGGATCCAGAGCTGCATGCCTTTCTTCCGCTCCGCCCCGAGCTGTGTTGGGGGAGCGCTGCCCCATCGCCACCGAGAGCAGCTCAATGCAATCACCTCGTTTGTGGATGCCAGCATGGTGTACGGCAGCTCCGCCAGCCTGGCCTCTGCTCTGCGGAACCACTCGTCTCCTCTGGGCTCAATGGCCATCAATCCGCAGCACTCAGACCAGGACCTGGCCTACCTGCCGTTCCTGTCCCGCCTGCAGGCCCACCTGGACCCCTGTGGCCCTCGTAGAGGAGACAACTCCTCCACCTCAGAGGCTTCAGACAGATCCACACACCAAGAGAACACCACGTCCTGTTTTCACGCTGGTAAGCAGCAACAAGTCAATGTAATGACTCAATGCAGGCTACACTGGAACTGTTGTTCATGATTGTTTTGTAGGTGATTCACGGGCCAATGAGCATTTGGGAATGATAGTGCTGCACACACTCTTTTTGAGGGAGCACAACCGGCTGGTTGAAGAGCTTCACCTGCTCAACCCTCACTGGAGCCCTGACACTCTTTATGAGGAAGCCCGCAAGATCATGGGAGCCATTCACCAGGTATCACCAACAGTTTCTTCTACTCCATTTACCCCTAACTGCACCTACCAACCTAATTTAATCTTGATCACTCCAGATCCTAACATGGGAACACTACCTTCCACGGGTCCTGGGGGAAAGCGCCAACTCCCATCTGATGCCTCCTTATGAGGGTTATAACCCTGAAGTGGATCCCAGCATTGCTAACGTCTTTGCAGCCGCTGCATTTCGTTTTGCCCACGTCACCGTGCAGCCTGTGGTAGCCCGGCTGGGGCCCGGGTACACCGTCAGCTCCCAGCACCCCCCTCTGCCTCTGCATCATTCCCTGTTTGCTTCTTGGAGGATTGTGCAGGAAGGTAAGGAGCGATGCTGTATTGTGCTCAAATTACAAGTCATTTGCTCAGCTTGTCTTACTGATTCTCTCTCTTCTTTGATATTGTGTATCAGGTGGGATAGACCCTGTGCTGCGGGGTTTGTTGCTGTCTCCCGCCAAGCTTCAGACCCCGGGTCAGATGATGGTGGAGGAGCTGACAGAGAGGCTGTTTCAGGCACAGGGAGGGATGCCTCTGGATCTTGGAGCCCTGAACCTGCAGAGAGGCCGGGATCACGGCCTGCCTGGTACCAACTTACCCGCCTCTGGATACAGTAGTGAAAACTCATGATAAAGTACTGCTGTAGTTTATCTTCATTAGTCCTACTTAATGTTACCGATCTTCACCAGGGCTGCAACCAGGGTTAGGCCAATTTATCAGTTTGCTGATATATTTCAAGATGGTTTGACAGTGTCTCTCTCATCTTTTTACTTTGCATTTGCAATTTTCTCTTCGTTCACTTTGTTTATTCAAACATTTCATGAAAAGTAGTTTTCTTGTTTATTGTTTTGCATAGTAATTTTCAAATTCAAAGATATTGAATATCGGCACAAAGTATCTATCTAAGCTATCGGCAGCTTCAGTTAAAAAAAACATTGCAATCTTTATCAGCCATAAAAAAATCATATCAAGCACTATCTGCAACTAATGATTATTTTCATTGTGGATTAATCTATTTATCATTTTTGCACTTAATCAATTGGCGGCCAGGATGTGAGCCAAAACTCTTGATAAATGACATGTTAAATGACTAACATGTTTAATCAATTGTAAAAATTACAATCAAATGATTTTCTGCTGGTCGAGTAATTGATTCATGGACTAATGACTGACTTCACTCTCCTTTTGTCCCACCAGGATACAGCTCGTGGCGAAGGTTCTGTGGTCTTTCTGTTCCAAACAACACGTCTGAGTTGGCGGCCATCCTGGGAAACCTCACCTTGGCTCACAAGTTCGTGGTCCTGTACGGGACGCCGCACAACATTGACGTGTGGGTGGGTGCCATCTCGGAGCCCGCTCTGCCCGGCGGCCGAGTCGGGCCGCTTCTGGCCTGCCTGCTGGCAAGACAGTTCAGAGCCCTGAGGGACGGGGACAGGTGAAATAAAATATCTTGACTGAGCACTGAGCTTGTCAAAAAGTGCTGCCCAACATGCTGAACCCAAGTCTGTGTTTGTCTGTAAGGTTTTGGTGGGAGAGGAAAGGCATGTTCACCAGCACCCAGAGGAAGCACCTCCACACTGTCTCTCTTGCCCGCATCATATGTGACAACAGCCACATCACCCACGTCCCTGCTGATCCGTTCACACGCACCGAGAGCCCCGAGGACATGCTGGCCTGTTCCGACCCCCTCATCCCCTACCTGGACCTCAGCCCCTGGAAAGAGCCAGACACAGGTAGGACGGGGGAAAAGGAATCAGAGGAAATAGTGTTGATAGGTGATGATGTGACAGCCAGTTATTTTCTGATGTGTTTTCTCTTTTCCCTGCCCTGGACTGACCTCTCCCCTCCAGACCCCAGCTGCGGTCCAATACCCCGGATCCAGTCTGGCTACTTGCTCCTCTGTGACTCCGCGGTTCTCTATCAGTGTCACTCCGGCTTCAAGCTCTTAGGCTCTTCCTCTGTCAGCTGTGATCCGGACAGACAGCAGTGGAGCCCTGCCCCGCCAACCTGCCAGGGTACTGAGTCTTACCCTGCAGAATAGACTGGAGTGTGTTCACAACATGTGTTAATTATTATCTTCTGCATGCTCGTTACTGATCTCTGCAGATGTGAACGAATGTGAAGAGCAGATGTCTCCTTGCCCCCAAAATATGGAGTGCCTCAACATACCAGGTTCCTACATTTGTTCAGGTCAGTTCAGGTTGTCTAATCTAATTGAAAAAAAAAACAAACTTTTGTGGATTGTACTATTCTACTTGTCTTTTCAATTGCCCCTTGGGAACATATAAAGTTTAATTGAATTGAATGGAATTGTTATTCATGGTGCACTGTAAATGCAAAAGCAATGCTAAGTAAGATAAACATTTATAACATGCCAGCACCTGCCGATCCACACGTCACCAATCAGTTTTATGATTCTGAACTCTTCTTCCTGTTTCTGCTCCTCCATCCAGACGTGAGCCCCTCCTCTCTGTCTGCTGTCTCTGTTGTCACTGCAGTCATCGCAGTGATTGGTGGAGCGGCCATGCTGGTTGTGATCATGATTTGCTACCAAAGGTAGGCCACTGATGCTAGAAGCCAAAATCATGGCAGATTTAAACTGGCGGAATCTGATCAAGATTTCACCACTTCATAAACACAGAAATATTGTCTAGATTTTAATAGTGTTTGGCTCAAGTCAAGAAATCAGAAAAAAACTTAAAACTATTGCTGAAGCTTTACATATTCAGTGTATTATCAATTAAAACAAATATCATGGTAACATGATGCACTTGCTCAAACATAATATAACTTACCAAGAAGTTGAATAAGGATGGAGAAATTCTACGGAATACATTTTGTCTGCTGCTGTGTATATTAAAGTTTGTATATTGTATCTGTGAGTGATGGCGGTTATCGAAGTTTGATGTTTTGTTAGTCGCCACCTGTTCAAGTTTAAATGTTTTGTGTTGAGCATGTCAGTTTTGTGATAACATTGGGTTTAAAATTTAAAAAATATATAATAATAATAATTTAATCTGTTTTTCTTGCAGATATTTCCCTAAAAAAGAAGAGCTGGCCAGTTCTACTTGTGGTGGATCTTGCAAAGGGAACACTTAATCAACCATTTTAAAAGAATGAGTGGTGCATTATTGCTCTTTTGTCCCTCTGTCATATGAAAAATATTTTTGTCTTCAAAGTCATGTCTTAAAATGACAGCCAATGGACTATTAACAGCTGTTCTGTACTTCGCTGTTTAAAGTAAGCTGTATTTCATGTCTCATTAAAATGAATTTAGAACAAATCCTTTTAATACTGAACCTGAACAAATGTTAATGTGTTTTACTAAGATAAGTAGTCCCATTTATCTAGATTAATGTAGACATTAGACACCATTTTAAAGCATGAGAGTACCTCCCTGGGAGTGGTATTGTATTTTGTCCTCATGTTATGTCACCCTGAGCTGTCTGACTGTACTTGCTCATTAACTATGTACACGTCAAACTCTATTTGTTAACGTCCTATTGTAATCTAGTATGACAAGCCCATAGAAACAGAACAACAAGCTCACAGAGGTCTTTTGAATCCAGAAAACAAAGACTTAATGGAATGCCTGCTCCAACAACAGATTTTCATACCATAATGCTATTCTGAGCGGGACACACACGCAGCATGTCAGATCCCTGTGCCATATTTCCCCTCATAAACCTGTTAGGCAACTGTGGATGTAAGTGGAGCTTTTTGTATTGGGGTAGCCAGGCAGTTCACGGTGATGACCTGAATCTGCTGCCAAATCAGTGACTCGCCCGAGGAGAAATAGGTCTCTGTGTCATCCGGTTCTACTGGGCTGATGTGGATTAGGGGTGCTGACTTATCATTCCCAAACTTTAATCTGAACCTTCCTCATGAGTGTTGTTAAAACAGAGGTTAAGAGCAGTTACAGCATTATAGTCAAACTAGCTGATGCATTTAACTCCTATCAGGTTTCATATAAACAAGACTTTTAATCAGGCACAGAAAATACAATTTAGTCAGGCTACAATTCCTTGTCTTTAATGGAGTGTATACACTGGAGAACAATTATATAGCAGTACACTGAGATTAGGAACCTCCAAGTCCTTGATAAGGCTCGGAAGCAGTTATTGCACTTTTCAACACTCAATAGTCTTCGTTTTTACCTTCAAAGGCCATCTGTGTAAAAACTGGCGAATACCAAAACTATACTATGAGGTAAAACAAGCAATATACATTGCATATTATGGCTATGTACTGCATTCATGCAAAGTCATTTATGGCTTATATGTACATACTGTGCATTGCAGATGTGCAAAACTACAGTTGTAACAGTTGTGCATATTGCAATCGTATCACTTGTATTAAAGCTTGTTCATTTTCCATCTATATAGCAAAACTTTCACTATTTTAAGTTTGGGATTGTAATGTCTATTTGATTAACAATATATTTGATTAGATAGTACAGACCAGTCTAACATGAAGCAGTTTCTTTCAAGATGGAAGACTGTGGAAGCTATTTCCCTAAACCGAAGGCAGGTGCTTCAGTTGTGTGGACCGTGTAAGGCGTCTAGAATATGTAGTGCGAGAGTGGATAAACCAAATTAAGGCCATGCAGAGACAAAATGTCCCAGCTACAGTGCTCATGAGATGAAAGCACTTGAACGTAGTTTAATGATACTAACAAGCATGGTGTTCATTTAAAAGGAAAAGAAATATTATCAAAGTCATTGCTCTGTGGATCTAGCCAATCGGTCCCAATAATATTTTGTCACATACATAATTAGGGAAGCATGCAATACTTGAGGTAAGAGACCAACTATCCTTGTGCTGTGCTCAGCATTTTTATAGACTAATGCCGATGCCTGCCTTAAGATATGTGGAATCTATAATGTTATTAGAAGTAAACCACAGAAAAGTAAAACATCCTCTATACTTGCTGTGAGAATGACTGGAAGACAGCAGTTTGCTTCTTGGCCTGTGCGTTATGGAAAAACCTACCTTACATACATACTGGGATTTTTATGTGTTTCTAGCAGTGCTGGTTTAAATCTGTCTTATTGCATAACCAAAAGTGTCACAATAGCATTTTCTGCTTCCCTTGTTAGCTGACCTCCACTACAGCAGTAACGCAGTACATCCCAAAAAGCACTCCTCTGCTACCAAAACTGATCCAAGACCTGTTTGTTACCACAGTTAAACCCAAACTTGTCGAAATGATCAAGTTTCCAGGGTCATGGTGTCACGTTGGTGCTCTCTGTGCTTGTGTGGATTGTCAGGTCCCGTCTTCTAGCCCTGGTCAGTGAGGTAGAAGCCTAACTTGGCCACCGTCATCTCCCTGCGGAGACGCATCACTTCCCAGAACATCTGCTCCGCTGGTCGGGGGGCAGAGAAAAACACATTAAACATTTTAGCTTGTTGAGGGAAACAGCTGTTGTCAAAGGCAATAGTGAGGGAAGTATCATTTCAGTCATTTCTCTCATTTAAAAATACCTGCACATAATAAAAATTACATGGTACATGAAATGCAAACTGATGTCTAAACTTACCATCATGTCTCACCAGGCCCTGCTGGATGTAGCGGATGTAAGTAAAAAAATTGCACACAGCAGTAATCTAAAAGGGCGAAATGAGAACAAGGCCGCGCGTCACCACCACATGCAATGATAACAAAGAGTAGCAACAGCAGTGTATCTACTGAAGGTCACACAGATAAAGTGATGGTTACCCGCGCTCGGCTGGAAGGAGAGATGTAATAGTAGCTCCCCTTGTCACCCAGTTTGATGCGATGGCGGCAGAGCCGGGACATGCCGCTTAATGCACACTTCCTGTGAGGCAGAGAAAGATTACAGTTTAAAGAACTGGAAGCACACTGTTGTTACTTTATATCACAGCAAAAGCCGGGGATGAGTTACATCCTGGACATCAAATTTTGAATACGGATAAATGAGACTAAAATGAGAGAACACATTCCAGTTTTTGTGCAGGGAAAGACATGAGACGTTTCAGAACAGCAGCAGCCGAAAAGAGGCAAAGCATGATCAGAGAGTGTTAGTCACTGGCAGAGGAAACCACTGTAAGTTACATTAATATATGTCAAGAAACATGCAGAACCCCATCCTCAACATATATTTACAGTTTTGGTCACAGCTGCACATTTGCATCAACTAACAAAACAGTAAATAATCAGTTAAGAAGGTAGCTTTCAAAGTGAGCCTTTCAGAAGTCTGGATGGGGAGTTTTTATATGATGCTTATTTCTGTTAGTGAAAAGGTTAACAAATGATTTGTTCCTGGAAGGACTTACGTCTCTATGGCTGCCCTTAAGCCACTGGAAAAAAAGATTTTAAAATCAGAAAGTGATTAGAAATGTGTGCCCTTTGATTTCATCCCCTCTCAGATACTTGGTGAAACAGTGAGAATCCTTCATTTATAAACAGGTAAGAAACCATAACCGAGTAAGAGGGAAGTTGCGGTGTTGACATGACCACTATTTAGCAGTGAATTGTGAGAGATAGGACAGAATGATGGCTATTGTTTAGACGTGAATCAGAGTAACTCACTTAGGGCCACCGCACTCTACAGCTGAGGCTTTGACCATGGGTAACGCTGACATGGCCACAGGCTCGATGGTCAGAGAGTTGTTCTCCACAGCACTCTGCACCGACTGGGACAGCTGTGAGGGCAAGAATACACAATGTTTACATACTTTCAAACATTAAAATATGCCAAATACAACACAGCCCCAAGTGTCTACAGAGATGTGGTGAGATGCTGGCCTCGGATCTTGTGAAGGAGAGGCAGGGCCCGATGTCTTCCCTGTAGATGCGGCTCAGGAAGGCAGAGGAGCGGTCCAGACTCGGCTGTTCCTTCCACATCAAAAATTCTGCATAGAGGACTGTGTCCATCTGCAAGGAGAAGACATCCAGTATCACTCACTCTGTCGTGCAGGGACAGATTGACTGCAACTGACTCGTGCATGTAGCTACAGGTTGGAAACTGACAGTAGTTGAAGCCCTATTGTGTAACTTTCTAACTGTCAGCTGGATTTGATTCTATTTCCCGAGATCCCCTTTGGCTTGTGCTCAGTCGCTGCACAATCAGAGACAGTAACTTTTGGTGGAGCGACACAGACACGTGCAAACTGTTCCCTGCACACGAACAAGAAGCAGGGAAAAACAGAACACTGTGATATTTCATCACATGGTTCAATAATCGTTGAGTAAGGAGGAGACAAGGAGTGAAAACCACATCCACCCTCCCCAGAAATACAATGGTCATTTTGTGCTACAGGGCCATAAAAATCGTACTCATTGCCCTTTTAAATGCAGGTAATTACAACAAACTGTTACGCCTATCAGCGAGTAGCAACCCTGCAAGACCCGCAGGCATCCACCTGGTCTAAAGGATGTAGTTACCTGTCTGATGTGAGTCCCTAGCCCCTCCCCCTGCGCCTGCCAGTAAGGGTCAGAGGTCACATTGACTGAGTGTCCAGAAACCAGGCAGAGAATCAGAGAGAGGAGAGCAGGAACAGCAGGCTGAGAGAGACCACAGAGAGAGAAAAGGAGGAAGAACAAGAACGGGAGAGATTAGCAGTGAGGGAAAGAGAAACCAAAAAGCAAAGAGAAGAAAAAAAAAACAGGAACATGGCACAAGATACATAAGAGGCTGGAAACACGACTGATAGTTAGGAACAGAAACACACACAGGCCTGCAGAAGCAAAAAAGAGAAGGAAAAAGAAAGGAGAGTCATGTACAAGATTTTTTGCAACATTTGCTTTTTCTGTCAGTGGAAGACACCAGTTTACCTCTCTGTCCTCTTTGGCCACAGGCTGAACGGAGACAGAGGATTGGTCGGGCTTCGCAGGAGTGGGTGGGAAAGCGCCGCTAGCGCTCTTGTTGCGGATGTGGCCCCCGCCGTGTTTGTGCGACCCCCTGGTGCTTGGAGACAACAGCTGTGGATGGAGCTGTCTGTTTGGTGAGGAGGGAGTTGAGGTCAACACCAGAGTCTTGAGCGCTGTCACTTCTGCCTGCAGAACGTCGATCTAGACCAGACAGAGAGAAGACAGTGGCAAGACCACAGTATAACAAGATTAAAAAAAAGTGGTTTCATTGCTGCTACTGACAAACCTAGCATCTAAAAAAGAAACTTTGCAGGACTTAAAATAGACTTATTTTCAAGCAAACCACCATGCACACTTGAAAAAGATATTACAGGCTATGAATGAGTTTTGAGGGTCAAGAGAATCACTCAGCACATGAAGCACCACCTGAAGTTTGAACTGTAACAAAAAGGGATATTAAAGATTAACAAGACTGCAATCAAACACACCTTCCCCTGAGCCTCTTTCAGCTGTTTCTCCGCTGCAGCTTGTTTGACATTCGCTTCACGCACCATCTTGTGAGCTTCCTGTTGCAGAGCACACGGACACATTCAAACAAGGTAAAAACATTCCAGGTGAGGGTTTCAGCCTGAAACCCCTGATTGGAAGTTTGATTATGAATTTATAAAAACAACCAAGTTTTAACTTTGCAATAGGTTGTTTTTAGAAAAGCAGCACTTAAATCCTGAAGACTCACATCTGATCACTAACTTGCCTCACCATCAGGGCCTAAAGCATGTGTCAAAATTACAGTGCACTCAGCAGAGACTGTGGTTGTCTGCAGAGGTTATCATTACTGCTGACCTCAAACAGACTGGCAGTCAGCTCCTCCAGCTCCTGCTCCAGCTGATCCCTGACCTGCGACAGACGCTCACACTCCTTGTCTTTCAGCTTCAGCTCCTGGCATGTATGGGAAGAGAAGGGAAGAGAATTTGAGAAGGACCCTGCATTGTCTCACTATTTTTCAGGACACACATTGTTTTGTATGTGTGTGCTAGAATTAAACAGGCTACAAAACCTTCTTTGCAGCATCCAGCTGTTCCCTAAGGATCTCAGAGCCCTTTTCTCTGATTTCCTTTTCTCTGATTTCCAGCGAGGAGCTGCGAAGCCGGGAGATGCCATCATGACCCCTGCCCGGGGTGGAGCCGCCCCCTCCCCGAGGCACGGGCCCGGCCTGACCTGCACCCTCCACTCTGATCTCCAGATCTGGATCCAGATCTACCAACCTTAACAAGACCACAAGGAAAAAAATATAATCAGCATACTCAGCAATGACACATTCAGATTTCATGCTCACTCAGTTCTGAAGCCTGAAGTTGGGTTGCTCAAAAGTGAGTTTAAAATATATGGAGCTATGACTTATTTTGCACAACATAATGTAAGACAAGGTTTCCCAAACATTTTCATGTCAAGCACGTACACATAAAATGACCCAAATCTCATAAAATACCTGTTGTTTATCATATGCAATATTGAGATGAAATAGTGAGTGAAACCTCTGAGCAGAAGTCATTCACTCACTAAAATGATGAATGAAATAACTGAGCTAAATGAATAATTAGAGCTAACCCCCATATTTTCCTGGGGGGCTGTTGGACGACCCCGGACCCCAGGTTGGGCACCACCGGTAGCCCCTGTATTAGCATTCCCAGCATTGCATTTTCATTTAAGCCTGGCCAGTGGTGTTTGTCGCAAACACTACAGACACTGTTTCATAAGTGGATCTCCAGACTTAGAAGTTCCTGCTGAAACATACTAAGTAACATCTAGGACATGCAGTTCTTCTTCGACTTCTTTAATGTTACAAGTTTTCATAACACAGATTTCCATCAGTGTCCGCCCTTACCCTCTCACTGTGCAGGACAACAGATTTTAGCCTACCTCCCACACTCCTGTCTGTCTGTCAGTGGCCGAGATGTAACATCAGGTCCGATAGAGATTTCCTTCAGTTTCCTTCGAGCTGTTGTTGTTAGCTACATTAACCAAATATTTTTATCTAGCTGGTTGGTTCCACTGAAGCTAATCTGACTTGTTTCAAAGCAGCGCGTCAGTGTGGAGGAGGAATGCGGACGCTGACGTAGACAACCGACAACAACAACTGCAGCGTCGGTCCGGACGGAGCGACCAAGTTGTCCAAAATGTTAGCGACTTGCTTTTGGGTTTGCCTGCTCTTAAGTAGTAAAGTGACTTTTCTCATCTCATCTTTCATCGCAGTGGGGAAAAGAAGCGAGTTCCCAGTCTGTCGTCTGCCTCTCGCAAGTCACATGACAGACCATCCCCTCCCAACGCCCTGAAAACAGTCCGGACCGGCCCAGGAGCCACTGAGGCCAAACATATCCTAACATCCCAGTGAATACATGCTATATAGGCAATATGATTAGCCCGCTTTTTATTTATTTTTTATTTTTATTTTTCCAACAATGTCACAACAGACTGTTTATGCGTTGTCGGGATTTTGGACAGGCTTAATCTCACCAAAAATTGCTGTGAGGACACACACGTGTTTCCTATAATATTCCTACCAGGACTTGTGGTACTCTAACCCTAACCCTAACCCTTACCGTAGTAGCCTATATCACCATATTAAGCCTATCCCGTAATGGCTAAATTCTAATTTTGATGTGATTGGCATTTGAATTCAGAAATATATTTATTACAGGAGCAAGACGAATAGTTCGTCCAGTCAGTTGAAATGATGATGTTATTTTAATGTCTATCTGAGAGAAATGGTCAATGTTCCGTAACTGATGTTTCATCTGAAGTAGTTTGCAGCAGCACTTTGATTCACTGAACATGTCAGAGCATGATGTTGTGAAAACAGGTTTTCCAAACTTTTTCATATCGATTTTAAAACAGATCCACGTTAGATCAGCGCCCTGGTTAATAAACTTATAGAACCTTATAGAACTGAGAAGATGTTTGTGGTTAAATATGACTTAGCATGGTGCAGAATTACATAACTTCATGTGCATACTGTAGGTGAAGTGATACCATCAGAGTGAGGAGTGGCACGTATGAACAAACTATTGCATATTTTTCTGAGGACGCCCTGAAATTCACAAAAGGACCCCTGGGCATCCTAGGATGAAAAACTGGCAACTGCTGTTTTAGGTTTGGAGTTACATATTTAACAGCCAAAATCTCCTCAGGCAGTCTCCCACAGTATAATATGATGAATCTGGGTCTCTGGTCGAATGCAGATCTATTTGGGAGATTCCTTGACATGGAAACATTTAGAAACCCTAAATAACCAGTCTAACCACTTCTACCATTCAGTTTTCCCATACAAGCAATAACATGTCATCTTTTTGTTATCCCACTGCCTCAGGATTTGCCACTCACTTCCCAACAGCACACCCATCTTCAGTTCTCCTGCTGGACTTGTGTCGGGCTGCTGGCTGTCCCAGGACACTGGGCTTGCCAAAGAAGGTTGCAGAGGAATAAACTGCTATTCCAGACCTCCCCGCCTTCAGGACTTCATATCCGGGGCTGGCTGGTGTTGCAGATGGTGGTGAGGAGGAAAGCTGGACACTGTGAATTCCCTCAAAAGCATCCATGTCTCAGGCAGAGCAAAGACCCATCAGCAGCTCTTGACTCTGGTTTGTACTGAATCACTACAGTTTGTTGTGGAGTCGCCACTGAAGTCAGTCTGTGAAATGCTTTGAATGGTATATAATTTCCCTGAACCATGTGGTTCACAAGAAGTGCCTATAAATACAGAAAGAGTATTAAGTTATATACTTTAACATAACATATCACATGAAAGTTCAGCAGCCCTGGTTGCTTAAAATCCCTTACAGGGCATTCAGAGTCAAAGTCTGCTTAGTCAAAGAACAAACCATGACCTCTATAACCCGTCTTAACTCATAAGCTATAAGTTACACATTTCCTTCCTCTCAAGTCACAGCAGGGCTGGAGGAAGTCAGACCTGTGTCGTTGCAGTTAGTCACACAGAGGGGATTTGCAATGCCGATTAATTGTTTCCTCAGGACATCTGATGATTGTTGCCTGTCGATCTCAATACACAATTTCAATTTGCAAGTTAAAAAAAATATCATCCGATCATAAACCCGAGAACTCTAATCCAGGAGCAGTCTGCACTACTGAATGACAAAATATACAGGTTGTACTTACCAAGGTGGTCAAAAGTTGACTCCCAGTTTGCAATCACAATCATGCAAGAACAACTGAATCTCAATGAATCTCGTAATCCTTGTTTTAAAAAAAAAGAAAAAATCGAGGTGGAGAGTTTATCAGGCTGAACTCTCTGTCCACACTTCGCCCTGCTGTCGGGCTCTTGGTTAGACATGAGAGGTTAATCACTAACACCTTTGGGCCACTAACTGAGCAGTGCACATTTCTTCCAGCAGGGTGCTGCATGAAGGTCCACCTGCTAAGAGTTTTCCACCGCACACTTGATGCTTAAAAAAGCAAATAATCAGTTTTGCCACCATAAGATCAATGGAGCCCAGAGATGAGAAAATGTTTAAAGAAGTCATTATGTCTGAGAGATAGAGAGCATGTGTATGAAAGGGATAAAAGGACTGAGAGATGGTGTGTGTGTGTGTGTGTGTGTGTGTGTGTGTGTGTGTGTGTGTGTGAGAGAGAGTGATAGAGAGAGTGAAAGAAAGAGGGAGAACCCTAACCCTAAAATTACATATATTGTTCAATAAAGCCATGATTTAAATACATCCATACAGAGCTCGTGTCTCAACCAACCCATTTGTTTTAATGTGGGTGCTATGTTGCCCTCAGATTTGTTCAGATTAACAGGACCTGGCCTCACAATGCAGCTTTGTTGCTGGAACAGATTAACACATCAAGTGACCGGAGGTGTAGGAGTCCCTCGCTCTCTTTTTCTTTCCTGCTTCCCTTTCTCCAGCATTCCCCATGGAGGCTGTCACCGCACATTTCAAAAGCCGCAGCAAGCATGAAGACTGGTCACTCTGACATCAGTTTTCACATTCAGTGGTAAGTACCTGAACGAATCTTTATTGTGTTAGAATCAATCATATTAGGAATTTATGACTCTAATATTTCTGATATTTTGGTAAACAAACTGTTCTGATAATTTATCTCTATGTACATTTCTTTAAATTAAGTTCGTTTTTTGAAAATGTTTAACTGTACAAAATTCAGGATTTATATTACTATTTAATATTATATTGTGCGTGAAATCCCAGTGCCCCATATCTCAAATGTACTTTGAAAGCAGATGGGAGTATATACTTCAAAACATATGAATTATAGTAGATACATCTGAGGTAATTCTTCTGTTTTGTTTTGCTTTTTAATTTTAGATATATCATCAAATTGGTCTTATGAGATCCAGGCTGATCGTTGACTTGGAGCTGCTCTGATAACAACAGCAGAGAGGTTTCTTCATGTCAGGCCACAGTTAGCCGGCTGGGCCAGCAAGCAGCAGCGATGACGATCACCTACTCCCGCAGGGTTGCTGATGCAGGTCTGGGCACCTTCTCCCACCTGCTTCTGCGCTGGAAGGGCAGCATCTATAAACTTCTCTACAGAGAACTGATCATCTTCACTGTTCTCTACTGCTTCTTCAGTATTCTTTATAGGTACTTTAATAGAGGAAGCAATGAAAGTCCCAATATTAATCTTTCATGTCCATCAGTTTGTAGATATAACGCTGTTATTTCTTTGTTCAGGTCAATGAACAAAACAAATGTTAGGGTATGTTTTAAGGCATAAGTTATCTCAAGAAAGTCAGGGGCATCTTGCTGTATGTTCTCACTGTTTTCATTAGATGTTTCCTTCACCAGGTTTGTGTTCAATGATGATCAGAAGAGGCTGTTTGAGAAGCTTTCCATATATTGTGACCGCTATGCAGAGCTCATCCCTGTGTCCTTTGTACTGGGTGAGTTGGTTTTGATTGTTTCACTTCTCAGTTGCTCTCCTCTTTAATGGTAGTCCTTAATTTCAAACATCTTCTCAATGGAGCCCATAAATGTGTAGGGTTTTGTTCTATTTTTTGACCCAGATATTTGGGGCAGTAATGGACACACATGGGGAATTGCTGGTGTAAGTCTATGTTCCTGGAAACCTGCCTTGGATTCATGTCTGTTCATTTTCAATCCTCTCCAGGTTTCTATGTGACCTTGGTGGTGTCCCGTTGGTGGGGCCAGTTTGAGAGTGTGCCCTGGCCAGACCGCTTGGCAGCCTTGGTGGGTGGGCATGTCCGAGGTGCTGACGACTCTGCCAGGTTGACCCGTCGGACTCTCGTGCGATATGCCAACCTCTCCGGTGTCCTCATCTACCGCTCTGTCAGCACAGCGGTATATAAGAGGTTCCCCACCATGGAGCATCTGGTACAAGCAGGTACGGTACGGTGTGTCTCCATGTGGCATGGCTGAGATCTGACTTTTTGCACATGGCAGTATGTGGTGATGCAGCAGCTCAGATTATAAACTGAGTGCTGCTCACCTCTTGTGGCAGCAAGGACGATATACATAGAAACACCTCAAGCTGACAAATAAAAGTCTCTCTCCCTTTCTCTCTTTTGGACCCCATCTTCCCCTCGTGTGTCTCTCTGTCTCAGGTTTAATGACACCAGAGGAGCTCAGGCACCTGGAGGACTTGCCCTCCCCTCATAACAAGTTCTGGGTTCCTTGCATGTGGTTTGTCAGCCTCGCTCTAAGAGCGCGGACTGAGGGCCGCATCAACAACGACGTGGCTCTTACAGCCATTCTCACTGTACGTCTGCATGTGTGTCTGTTTCTAGTCTACATCATCCTTTTCAGTTTTAAATTGGCGCCATTTTTTATCAGTGTTGCATGTTCTATTTTTTCCTGTTTAGGAGTTGAATAGTTTGCGAACAAAGTGTATGAAGCTGTATGGTTATGACTGGATCAGCCTGCCTCTTGTCTATACTCAGGTTTTGTTGATGTATTTTGTAGTGCTAGTATTATATAATTTAGTAGTAGAATTAAGTAGTTTTCAGGCAGTGACAACATGAGCAATGATTATGCAATAAATAAGCTAAAACCTTGCTAATGATAATGAGCCCGTACTAATATAACCGGTCTTCTCTCATATATTTGCCATTATAAAATACCTAATCATACATCCTTGAACATTCTTCATGTAACTGAAATAATTCTAACCTGATCAAAATGTGCAATTTGATTCACAGATGAACAAGCAATCGGCAAAAATACAACAAAACCACCTTGCACCAGATTTTACAGTGAAAATATTTTTTTTCTCAGAAGTAGTTGCAAATCACTAACAGATGTAAATTATGTCTTTCAAATAGGTGGTGACGGTGGCGGTCTATAGTTTCTTCCTGGCTTGTCTGATTGGTCGTCAGTTCTTGGATCCAACCCAGGGTTACCCCGGTCATGATCTGGACTTCTACCTGCCTGTTTTCACCCTGCTGCAGTTCTTCTTCTATGTTGGCTGGCTCAAGGTGAGACAAAGTAGACTTATTATATCTTTCAATCACGTTTGTGCTGCTTGATGACATTGAAGAAATTGAATCTATTTGTCCATTCATGAGACTGATTATATAGATATTTTCTCTTCATGGTCTCAGGTGGCTGAGCAGCTTATAAATCCTTTTGGTGAGGATGATGACGACTTTGAAACCAACTGGCTAGTTGATCGGAATTTACAGGTATGGATCCAAAGCATTTGCCACTGCTTCATCTGGTGTTTTAAGCGACCACCTTATTGTACCCGCTGTTGTTTACATTGTCCATTAGGTGTCCTTATTGTCTGTGGATGAGATGTATGACAACCTGCCATTGCTTGAGAAGGATAAATACTGGAATGAGTCTGAACCCCAGCCTCCCTATACAGCAGCCAGTGCTGAACACCGCAAACCCTCCTTCATGGGCTCAGCTCTGGATATTAGGTTTGATCATCTTTTATTTCCTAGCATACATTTGTTGTGGAGGTCATAGCGAACACTTGCTAACTGTCACTTATTTAAACCAGTGTGCCGAAAGAGGAGATGGAGTTTCAGTCCAATCTGGAGCAGATCAAGGAGCACGAGGAGGCCAACTACTCCACCCCGCTGCTGGGAGGGCTGGGCCGGCTCCTGGGTGTCCAGTCCCCCAGCTTCCCTCGCTCCTCCCGGGTGTCTCTCCTGCGCCGCCGACCTGGGGCTCCGCTAAGCCGCTTTCCGCTTTACCTGCATCCAGAGGCGCCATCAACCCTAGGCCAAACCCGCCAGCACCCTAATCCTGAGCGAGATCCAGACTACGCATTCTCCTCCATGCCGTTGTATGAGAGACCTGGTTTCTACAGCTGCCCGCAAACACCGATCCACTGTGTGCCCCCTGCGGTGCCCCGCCCTCGGCCCGCCCGGCGACCGCAGAACGACTGGGACCGCAGCTGCAGCTCCCTGGCCCATCCATTGGTGGGCTCTCAGTTGCTGCCTCCGGACACCCCCAACCACGTCCCCCCACCTCCATCCTCTGCTTTCCCCTGGCTGGGTGAGGACAGCGAGGTGCCAAGCGCCCCGACCTTCTCCTTCCCTGATCCTCCTCCTGAGCTCTGCCCGATATCGAAACTCAGACCGGGACATGGCCTGCTGTCTCGCCGCCCTCCCCCTCCTCGCCTCACTCTGGATTCCCTGCCGTCAGCTGACAGCCAGCCCGGACCCCCGAGTGCCCGGGGGATGGGAAACGGAGGGGAAAGGGTGTTTTCATTTACTCCTCCCTCTCGCGCTGCAGCAGGAAATACCACTAATCCCAATAACAGCTCCACCAGCATCAACGCAATGAGCGCCACCAGCATTAACATCACGACCAATCTCTGCAATGGAACAAGTCACAGCAACTTTGGTAACCATGGGAATTTCAGCACCAGCATGCGAGCAAGCAACGGGGGTACCAATGGAGGCCTGAGCAATAACATGAACACAGTTTCCACGTTGGGGTCGTCTCAGCAAGAGGCCAATCAGCAGCACTCACCAAATGATTCAGGAATATCACTGGGTGACGGGGACCTGCTTGGAGTTTTAGTGGATAACAAGGCTGCGGGAGGGAGGGAACAGGACTGAGAAAGGAGAGGGCCATGTACTGTTTTGTATCTATCACAAATCCTATGTCTATTTGCTGAAAATCTTTTACATTTACGTGGTATTTGAGAATGAAATATATTCTACTTGAAATGTATTCTAGTCACCAAGTCCCATTTCTCATGGAGCTCTACACGTTAAGCGTATGTTGCAAACACCAAGTTGATCTCTACTTCCTGATTAAGGCTCTTGTGGGACAATTAACCTACTTATGATGCAAAAAGCACCTTATAGGATTTAAACATCAACATTTGAAGGGGAAATTAGAAATAGTTGTTTCCAGTTCTCTCAAACCCTGCAACAAAGAGCCAAATTGTGTATATTCCAACCCTGTAGTCTTGTTGCCTTCTTAGTGTTGTTTCCATCAAGGCACATTCCTCTTTAATAAATAGTAAGCATCACATTGTTTCTTTTTTTTTCATTTCCACCAACATGCCAATAATTCAGGTTTAACAACCTTGACAATCCAGGAAGGAATAAAATAAATTTTTAACAGATGCTGTTAAGACCTCAATAAAAATGTAAAACCAGACATGAGCTAATAGATGTTTATTACTATAATTCATAATTACACAAGAGATATATACAACTCAATTTCACAATTACACTCTAATTTTCAAAAAACATATAGCAATTGCAGCTATAGAGTGAAAAAAGGGATCCTGCCCACCCAGCAAATACAAAACGTGTGCGTATATATTTATATATATGAACTTTTGAAACACATTGCCTTCAATTTGTAACACTGGCCCATTTACAGGAACCATTCAGTATTTCATAGGGATACTGACAGGCAGTTCAAAATTCATCTTGAATTTCTCATTAAACACATTTTTTAAGCATGTGCAAATGTTTTTAAAAATTAAATTTTGAACTTAAACAAACACATTTGAAGATACACTGAAAAAACAGAATATAAAGTGTGCATGAACACAAAACAAGCAATATAAATAATTCTACATCATATCAGTTAGTTTTAATGTTGCAAACATCTCTCAGATTATTTATCTGGGACTTAACAGAGGATATGGATAGTCAAGTCTGCATTACTCCAGTATATGGAGCCATCTATGGCTTTTGTGCGTTCTGCATTTTGGTCACTAGCTTATATATACTGTATATTCATGACAATGCAGAGGAAATGAATAATATGCAATATGTATATAACCAGAATGGGGACCAGCAGGCATGCAAAGGTGACTGGGATGACCATCTGTGCCACAGAAATGTGTTGTTTAACTGCTCTCCCCACCCATGGTGTGTTTGTCGAAGAGATACTCTGCCATGCCGTTCTGAGGCGCTCCCATGCGGCGCAAGTTGGTGATCCAGTCAGCAAGTTCTTTGATCGATTTGACCTGCTCATCCAGGTAATGTGTCTCAATGAAGTCACACATCTGTGGAAAACAGGAAAAATCGGGTAAGTATTTATTAGACTGCCACTTCCTCTGAATGGTAGTTTTGTTCTTTGTGTGTGACGCTCACATGAGGATCATTGTGTTCAGTGGCCATTTTGTGCAGGTCCAGCAGGGATTGGTTTACACTCTTCTCCAGCTGCAGGGCGCACTCCAAGGCCTCCAGGCCACTCCCCCACTCGTCTCTCTCAGGTTTCTGTGACAAACATAAAAAATCTTATGATGCTTTAAAAATCTAAGAAGAAAAAAAAATCAAATTCTGTATAAAATTCTTTTTTAAAGTAATTTAACTACTGAGTCCCACTGGAGTACACTTCTAAATGAAATAGAGGTTTTGGCAAACATGACTGCTATTATTGACTGAGATCTGAGTAAAAAGGATGGGCGAATTTTATATTTACTCATTAAGCAGCAGATGATGGACTAAAGTCTTATACACATAAATACAACAATTCCACAGGCATAAGCAGACGATGGCCAGCAGTTTGCACCTTATTTCAACCGATCTGTGTTCAAGCATATTTCAGCAATAGAGAGCTGACATACAAACTGAAACTACTCACTACTGAAACCATTAGGATGGTAAAAATAAGGAGAACAACAATTTCTTACAATTTCAGTGGCCAATTAGTGTTAATTTATGTGCAAATTTTGAAAACTATAACCACTAAAAACAAGAAATTCAGTGTAGACAATCACTAAAGCCACACTTTAAAACAATGTGAGTAACCCAGTTATAGATATGTTTACACTACTTTTATCCCAAACCACCGTGCCTTTTTTATATTAAGATCAGTGGATGGCAGCTGCAAGTTGGATGAAAAATGGCCACATGCTTAAAAAAAAAATGTGTGTAGTTTCTTATCAGCCGGAAAGAAGTGCATAGCTGGGAAAAGTTAAGTTGATGCCTTGCATGACCATTTGCTTCACACGATCTGTAAGTACATCTGTGTGTAGCCCACAGCCATCTTCGTTTGCCAAGAACAGGATTGCATAAACACAAAAATATTTTTCTAATAGCACAATCATTGTCTCAGTGGTTAAAATGTCTTCCTACCCTGATGTCTTGCAGAAAAATCTTTCCCCCTCGCTGGTTCTGTAAGCTCATCAGTTTCTCAGCATGTTCACGCTCCTCCTTGGATTGTTTATTAAAGAACTTCGTAAAATTTGGCAGGGACTTATCATCCCTATCAAAATAGTATGCCTAAAAACACAAGGGAAAAAGGAAATACAAATTTTTCATCACTAAAACCACTTTGCCTTTGAATGATTTAGGACATGAATTAGCTGGTTTGAATGCATTTCTTACCATAGACAGATACACATAGGAGGCATACAGCTCAAGGTTTATCTGCCGATTAATGGCGGCCTCGCAGTCCTGGTGAAAGTTCTGCCGGATTTGTGAGCTCATGTTTCTGTGCAAATAAAATAAAAGAGGACGATTGTTTTGTAAAGCAGTTTTCTTATGGTCAAATGGTGAGGCATCACAATGCTGCTTAGCCACACTGTGTGTGCACAAACAAAACATGACAGGTCTAAATAATATCCACATTAATTCTACAAAACCACCAGCACTGCTGCAAACATGGAAATGTCAGCCTGCATTTTCCTGCATTTTTGGATGGACTTCAACTAATGAAACTCAATACTCATACCCTCGATTGGTATTTGCAATCAGTTGATTCATATTTTCTCAACTGCGGTGCATCTTAAATCACTGCATGGCCGTAACTGTCAAAAGATTATGAACAATAACCACAGCTATCACTATCTGAAGACACCTTTCCCCTCCATCATCCATGTAAGCATCACTACAGCCACTGGGTGAACAGTCAGTAACTCCTGCTGCCTGAGCCCGAGCAAACACTGAGGCTTAAACCTCAAAACGTAGAAAATCTCTGTTCCTGGATTTGACAGACAAAATGAGGAGCCTAAGTATGTAGGGATGTTAAATAACCGAGGAACAAAATGTTACAGTAACTGCTTCATTTTGGCTAAAGGTTTGGTCAAGGTTATGTTAGTTTAATGAGACGATTTAGTCAAACATTTTACAACCCTTGACTGTTAAAAAAAATAGTTGCAAATGATCTAATTTCACTCCGTCTTTATGAGCTGATAGTGTTAGCCAAATCCACACTAACTGACCACCCGTTATAAAAGCCCCAGACAGCCCATGCAGTGTGATAAAGCACAGGTGTTATTGTGGTTTTAAGTCAAACAGTGTCATGGGCCAAAGCCAATAATGAGGTAGCTAATACAATAGACACAGCTAATCAAATCTCCCAATGATTAACTGGATAGTGAAGAAAGCTTGCTTATGTAAAGTAGGTCAAGGTTGCATTTAAGCGACAACATTACTAACAATGCTAGCAAACATGGAAGCGAGCTAACCGACTGCTAAACATGAAATTAATGCTGGACATGAATAATGATGGCAGATAATTAGCCAACCAAGATAAAACAGTTGGTTGCAACACAAGTCCCTATGATGATGTCGTTAACAAACAGGGAGGCTCCATCAGTGCATCATCTTCAATTCAATAACACACAGCTAATATGTTATAAGCTAAAAGAAAAATACTGGATTTGCCATGCTAGCCGTTACCTGGGTTTCTGATTTTAAACTTCGGTTTGCACCAAAACTATGAAGTGAGGTCTGGTAACACAATGTTTTCCAACCCTTCAACTAGATTATAAAAGTTGGCTATAGCTAACCAGGTAGACGTCTGGCCGTCGGACAGGTCACGCCGTTCAATTTTCTTCTTTCTTGATTTTAATGGCGACCTGCAGACCAGCGTAAAAGGTGTATATCGCCTCCTGCTGTACTGGAGTGTGTAACAAATTTAAATTCTAGCAATAGAATAGAATAGAATAAAAAGGCACATTTGTTCTTCAACGATAGAAATAGGCATGGAGGACAAAAAGAGTTGACACACAAGCTTTATACTAAAAACTGAAATGGAGGGGGAGTCCTTGTTTTAGAGTTGAACTTGGGATACATAACATGCTAAATGAGTCAGACACAATTTAAAATTTTTTATTAAAGAAATGCGCCATATCAACATATTCCATGTAATTTCTGATAGAAATATCAGGTGTACAGCATCTTTGCTTGACAGTCTATGTACAGTGGGTATGATCTTTTTTTTTTTTGCACTCTGAGCAAAAGCTCAACCTTGTGTGTATACTGTCCCAGCTTTATGTGCACATACTGTACTTCACATACTGCAAATTTGTGTTGAGCCATGGAAAACTTGTTTATAAAATGTGATCATAAAAGGTATAGGAAACCTTTGATCAGTAACAAATTAGCTTTTCCAATTTTCAGTCTACTGTCCCTTTGCTGAGTCACTTCACTTTCATGCGTTACCCATAATTTTACCTCAGTTAAAATAAATGACCACTAATACTGCTATGAATGAGTCACTTTAAAATTCTTACTATATTTTCTTTTTTTTACATTAATAGTTACATTAGCAAGATAGTATATTCCTGCTCGCTCGTTTCTAAATCTTATTCTTTCATTATTTGTAACAAATTGTAAATTATACTAACATTGTTGAATGGATGTATAAATAAGCTATAAAGTGTGGAGTACTAAAATATATGGCACAGTCAAGTATGTTTAGTCAACTATGTTTGTTTCTGGCATCTTGGTCATGTCAAAGTTTCTTTGGACAGGCAAATGAATCAGTGTAATACGAACTCCTTACACTGTAATATACACGGAATTATCCCCTTCTGAATACAACTTGTTGAGAGCTACTTCACGAAATTCACGTGTGAAAACTTCTTGACTGTGACAAAGGCAAAAAGGCTGATTGAAAAAGTCAGGGTTATTTAACTAAACCTCCAACGGAACATTTTTTCAGGCTGTGAAAGGGTAAAGGGTAATTTCTACACGTGTTAGAGGAAAGTTCACACGTTGTGCATTTAAATGATTTGAAGAACGATGTCGAAAGACCTGCAACTTAGACATTAATCAAATTAAGAGACGGAGCTTCTCTCTGTTCAGGAGATACTTGCTGTACAGATCTTTGTTACAAGTAACTTACCTCTAATTCCATCTCTTGTGCATCAAAAACAACTTTTTGTTGTATTACTTGTTTAAAATTAACACAAATGTATGTTGTCCAAGGAAACACCGTGAGTGTTAAAATGATAGCTTTTTGCGAATGCAGTTTATTAAATAGGGCCATAAGAAGCATTTGAATACCTACTGTGACCTACAACACTAATCATTATTTTTTCCATTTTTATTTTTTTTTTGGTGGAGCTTCCGGTTGAAGAATGAGTCACAGTGAGGTACCAAGCAATTCTAAAATAAAAATCCACATTTTATAATTCAAGCAACATTCTGCACACAGTTCAAGCTTTGACACTAGGGGCATATTTTGAGGTATGACTGCAACTGAAAGTTGCAAATTATTGCATGTTCAGCTACATGCCCTATGTTTCACATACACACATCATTGAGGAATAGGTTCGTCTGGAAAAGTTTGACACTTAAATTGAGAGCTCTAGCTTTGATTCTTCTTTAAACTTCACCTGCCCTTTAATACCATGTTTTGGTTCAGTTGTAGTATGTTTGGATTAAATCCCTACCACTGGACTTTTTGATGTCTTTCATTTACTTGTAGATAATAAGAATTTGAGGATTTACTGACTGGTAATCTGAGTGGGTAAAATCTCTTCCTTTCAGATCTCACTGTAATACAGCCCATTTTTTATGTTCATACAATACAGATGTAAAGCATCAGTTTACATAACAGTATTTAACTAATATCCCAAAAGCATCATATTGTAAACACATGTAACGTAAAAAAAAAAAAAAATCCATTCCCCAGAACACTCTCTACTTTATTAAAGGAAGATATTTGAACTTATACAAGATTGATAAAAAGAGAATAAAAGAAGACATTACAATAAAACCTGACCCAGTTCCCAGTGCTTAAAAATGGTTTCCAATTCGAGGTGGTGAGTGCCAAACTGCCGAGCTGGTACGTTTGAAGTAGCGAGGTTTGCTCTTATAAAAGATGTTCTCCAGCTTTAGTGGTTCGATGCTCCCGCAGAATGTGTGTAAGTCGAAAGGATTGAAGTACTGTTTCATGATGGCCTTCTGTAGATTTTGACCTTGAAGATGGAAAAAAGGCACATTAATCCATGATGGCTGAACATACATGAACATACAAACTATATATTGTGACCAACTGTGGAGAGAATAGTCCAAGATCATACATTACAAAGTACATGATGCACAATACTATAGCAGATCAGATACACTGCACAGTTTGAACACACACGCATCATCATCATCAACATCATCATCAATAATTCATGCTTACCTTCTGCCCATGATGGTATTGGTTTCCTTGGTGCAGACTCATCATCGGTTGAGTCATCACTGTTTTGGTCCATCCCATAATCATCAGGATTTTTGCTCAAAACTAAAGGTTTGTTTCCTCCTTTTGGAGTGATGCTATATGACTGAGGAGACTGCTGCAGGGAGGACAAAATATGCATTTTCAATTCTGATGAGAAACTGACCAGTTCTGTTTGAGTTATAGTCATTATTTCTACCCGTTTAAGAAAGAAATACAAAAACATGGTAAAATCTCATACATTATGTAATTAGTCATTATGTGGTTACATCTAGCATACCACCATTTACCTCAATATCCACAGTCACGTTTAATCCACCATTCTTGCCTGCAGGCGTCTTCATTACAGTACGCTGAGAAAAAAACAAAAAGAATATTAATCAAGAAATCTTTAAATAACAGCTTATAACACACTTGCAGAGACAAACGTTTACGATAAAAACTGATATAGATATCATAAAACTGATATAAATATAAAGGGTTTGGCCTCTCATTTCCAGGAGGCTAAAGTTACCTCGATATCCATGGTTACATTCAGTTCAGAGCCCTTGCCTGCAGGGGTCTTCAATGCAAAGTGCCGAGAGGAGCAAAGAGAAAAATGCAGCACAATTAGTTCTCACATCTCTGATGATTACATGTTACATCCATAAAGGATACCTGTACATTAAGATCTTTACAAAACATCTTAAATGATACAAGCGGAAGGCGGACTTAACTGGTCAAAGGTGTTTTCTCACAAAAGTCCCATGTTTTGGTTAACATTTACTACTACATTGTATTGCGTTGTTTGGATTTTACCCAATCTTTTCACCTATCTATTGCTCACTTATCAGTGATCAATATTATTTTTGAACCCTGGTCATTCTCAAGCTTAATCTTGCTGATTAACCATAATGCATGGATACACGGTCCTTTGTTGTTGGTCACTGCAACAATGCATGCAAAAAAGAATTCGCCCATGTAATATTCAAGGGTTAAACTTGATGTTCATATGAAAGATTTTTTTGGTCTCTCACCTTAGCATTAGTAGTCATAAGATTCTTGGCAGCAGCTTCTCTCTGCCTGGCCGCTTCTGCTTCTTTAGCAGCTTTCTCTTCTGCAGCCAATCTCTGCTGCTCCTCCTGGTGTAACAACAAGTAAACAGTGACCAACCAGACAGGTAACAATACTGACAGTCAGGTAACAATACTGTCTTTCCCCCTGCATTCTGTAAAACCAATTTACTGATGGACTAATAAAGATCACCAGCTGAAGTACACATTCAAGATATTTAGGTTCCTTTCAGACGCTTACCCGCTTTTTCCTTTCTTCAAGCTCCTTTCTCTTCTCCTCCAGCTCTCTCCTCTCCTTCTCTCTTGCTGCTCTCTCCAGTTCCCGCTGCAGAGCGAGAGCCTTTTCCTTTTCTACTCGCTCCCTGAAGAACAGGATTCACATCAACAAAGAAACTGAAATAAATACAGTCTCCACCAGTCTACAATTTACCACAATCCTCTACAGTACTATGCTAAAAAGACAGGTCAGAACGTTTTAAGACAATGAGTAACCTTTCAGCTGCAGCCTGTCTTTCTCTCTCCAGCTCCCTCTCGCGCTCCTGCTCCCTCTTCAGCTCCAGGGCTCGGCGGGCTTCAGCCAGCTTGCGCGCTCGCTGCTGCTCCTCCTCCTCGGCCTTCCGCTTGGCCAGGAGCTCCTGCTGCCGCTTCTCCTCTTCCTTTGGTTTTAAAAGACACGTAACAATTAAAGTTTGATCGTAATCTAAAGGTAAACAAAGTTACAACATGATCAGATTATTATTATTATTTTTAATTTTAATATTACAAATGCGCCTCAACCAAGCATGAGTCATGATAAAGGAGTAAATCTAAATCTGGGAAAATGACCTTTTTGGATCTCTGTTCAATGACCCCTGGATTCCAGTATTAACTGTAGTGTTGACTAACTCCGTAAGTTGTAGTCAAAGAGGGAAATCCTAGCAAAAATTTTTCCCCCAATCAGTCCTGAACCTCAATATGCAACTAACCAACGGACCAAGTTCAGCTGCAAAACAAATATGAGTAATAGACTCACTGCTTGCTGAATCTTCTTCTTTCTAGCCTCCTCTTCCAGTTTCCTCCTCTGCTCCAGCTCTTCTTGACGTTTCATGGCCACCTTCTTCTTGGCCTTCTCTTCCGCCAGGCGCTCGACACGAAGCTGAGATCAGACAGGCACAGAGATTATTAGACTCAAGTGTGACTTCTGACTGAAGTACTGCAGATTCACAGTAATCAAATAAATAACACACCTTATCGTTTTTCTCATCAATCTGGGCCATTTTCTGCTCAATCTTCTTTTTCTTTTCTTCCTCTTTCTGTTCCTCCTTCACTCGGGCCTCCACCACTCTTTTTAGCCGCTCATCCCTCTTCCTATGATATAAACAAAAAGGAAAAATTATGAATTCAAGCCAAGCAAACTAAAAATAGAAACATCTATAGCACATAGTCATATCTCAAACAAGAATGAATTTCTACAGCCAGCCAACCTTTTAAGTTCGTCCTGTTTCTTTTTCTTCTCCTCCTCCATTTTCTTCATTCTTTCCTCCTCTTGCTCCTGCTTCTTTTTAAGCGCTTCCAGTTTCATCCGTTCTCTCAACTAGGAGGGTGTGAAAGTTATTGTTTAGAGTTTAGATTGTTAGAAGACAGCAGATACTACAATATAATAGACAGTAAAAGTTAAATCATTTCAAAGTAACAGGTTGAAGGTATTAATGTGGAAACTTATGATTCCCCAAAATAAAAAAAAATACACCATAATCTTGGGATTGTTAGATGAAGTGAAAATCCACCCTGACAGAACTTGTGTCATGACTTTGCTCTTACAGGAGTTCAGCTGAGATTTTGTCTGCCACCCATCTGGACTATGATTATTGATATTTGAACTACTGAGTGAACCATTTGTGGGCATTGGGGCCTTAATTCAGCAAAACATCTATAACACAGGTGTGAACTTAATAACCCCATAAACATTTTATATACCCTTTCCTTACTCTAATATCCAAGCTAGACTTCTACACAGTTGCTCACCTACACTGCACAAAGGATAAGACATCAGCTCCTTGATAATGGTAAATATGGTGCAAAGCCACAAACCATGAAGCCAAGATCATAGTCTCCAAACTAGGGCTAGGCAATATGGACAAAATCAAGCATCGCAATATCTTTGTGCAAATACCACAATATTGATATTGTAGGGATGCTTATCGATGCTTCTTCTAACAGTCATTAGTAATGTGGATATTATGATCAACCACATAGAAGCAAATAATAACAGTCTATTAAATTTCCTTTAATAACAGGAAAAGGCAACAATTATGCCATATTGCAATATCTAAAATCCCAGACTCTTCTCTAGTCTAGTCTCTAATCACAATGATATGATATTGATATATCGCTCAGTCCTACCTCAAAATGATCAAAGTCCCAATACTCAGGAGCTCTGGCAGAATTTAACTTACACTGAACTCTCCAGATCAAAGTAAAATAACTTCTGTATTAAGCTGGATTTTCCATTCAGTTTCTACTCCAAACCACATAAAATTTAACACAATAACTGGTGATGTTATGACAACCATTTAAGGGTTACATCAAAAACTACTAACACTGAGTATTAGTGACGCGTGAAATGAAATACTAAGTCAGAGTCAATTCACAAGTGCAGATGAGGGTGGGACAAGCGCATGAGAAGTGGTGAATAAGAGCCCAGTAGTCTAGGGACCACCAAATACCCACATAATACAATCAGTGCCATAATCTGCCATAACACTTACCACTAGACCATTGCTGGACTGGGAAAAGGAGGGGAAAAAATCCACATAAGACACCCAGCCACAACACATGCTCTCTCATCAAATGCAAGACTTCCCATGGCAATTAAACTGTACTGACTTCTGTGACTGCATATGGCTTCAGGGGACAATTTTCTATCATTTAAGAACTTACATTTTCCCTTTTTTGTGCTGTCTTGGGTTACATATTGTTGATGTTCACTCTGGGCAAATCAAGGCTTCATTATTTCAGTGACTCAGTCTGTCTGTAAACTAATATGACTGTTTTAGACCATGTCCACTACACAAGCAATTAATCAGCAGAATTAGTTATACCTTATGAAGTGATTCATCTAATGAAACCAATGTGTTTGAGACAAGCTGTAAAACCAATGCTGTACAGTATTTGTAAAATAAAATCACAGATCTTTTGCACATAATTTTTTGATTTTCCAAGTCCTAAGTGTGACCCTAACAGAGGTCACTGGTTGCAAAGTATTTTGACTAACCTTGGGATCAGTCTTCGCAGGAGTAGTATGTTTGATAAAGGACTTGATTACAGCGGTCCGGCCCAGGGAATTTGGAGTCATCATCAGCAGCTGATTCTTCTGCACAGTGTGGAGGAAAGATCTCATATTGGGCCTGATTGCCTAGAGAAAAAAACACAGAAGCTTCAAATATATACAGTACTGGTCCTGTAATTAATTAAGGCATGTGATCCGCAAAGGCCGAAAAAAAATCAGGAAATTGTGTCTTTAAAACCCAGCATACCCATAAAAAATACCCACATTCATCTAAACACCCAGAAAGATTTTTTCCATCTTACACTTTGACTTTTCTTTGGAGGAGACGGCCTCTTGGTGGGACTTTGTTCTGCACTGTCTGGTGCTTTGCGTTTGGCACTCTGGCGTGTCCTAGAGACGGAGAAACGGAAGTTTTACTAATAGATACATCAAAGAATTTATCTGACCATCTAAAATTTTAAGTATATTGACATTTGCCACTGAAAAGATAAAATGAATGTGGAAATTAGTTTGTTATGAGTGTCGAAGCCCATTACAACTCAGCTTCATAAACACAGCTTCACTTGCAAACTTATAAATGTAAACAAACCCTTTCAAGACACAAAATACACCGAAAATCGTTTGATATGTTGTCAATACAGAAATCTCACACCGATTGCACTGTTTAAAGGGGCTTTTAAAATCAAATACATAAGTATTTAAATCATGCCAGCAAAGTAGAAACAGCATTTGATAGTGGTGCAACTAGAAGCAACCATTTATTTTGTGGCTGGCCTGCATGACACACAGACACACACACACGCACACCTTACCTCTGACTTGACTGGGAAGTTGGTTTCTTCTTTTGACTGACAACTATGAACAAAAATGTAAATAACATCCATTAGTAATCAATACCTCAGAGTTGTATATCAGTTAACACGTTTTCTATCAGTTAAGTTGTGCTTACAATTTAACAAGCACAGATAATGATGAAATTACCCGAGCTCTTGTCCGGTGTGTCAGCTTTATGGGTTGTGGTGAACAAAGCCGAGGGAGCAAGCATGGGAGAATTTACAGCCATGGAGCGAGTAACGCGCCCACTAGAGCAATCTGTGTCCTGGTTAACTGGTTCCTGTATTTGATATTAAAAAAAAAAATCAGATGAAAACTATCAGCTTTAGATAGCCCAGCTAATAAATTCAGTTTGTACAGCCTGACATTGATGTAAACCAAAACATTACGATTCATACCTCTGGAATAACCTCAGCTTCTTCAGCTGCTACTGCATTAACCTCTGCATCGGCCAACATCCTGCAGTGAAAAACAAAACAAATAAACAAAAAGGAAGGAAAGAAAGAAAAACTGTTCAACTACTCAAATTTTTCAATTAAACAGGGCCCTGAAATCAAGGCTGATTACCTGCCACAGTGTCTGGGGTAGTAGCAGATAAACTGATTTACTGGACCAGACAAGTGGCTGGTGCTAACATCCATAGATATAAAACCATAGATGCTGCATTCATCCAAACATAAATTATGTTTTACAAATAACTCACGCATGTGCATCCTCTTCGCCTTCAGTTTCCATTGAACTGTCCTCTAAAATGGAGATTTAAAAAATAAATTAGTCAAAGAAATAATATATTGCTCCATCAGATTGAACAGACTTTGAATGACAAACTCCCCACAAATGTGTCACATTGTCGGACACTCCACCGAATGCAGCTCTTTGCTCACCGCTGACATTACTGCTACATGTCGAGTTGCCCATGCGAGCCTTCTTCTTCAGTAAGGAACGCCTAGAGGCCCGACGAACTGACTCTTGAGTCATGCTATGGCGCAGCCCTGCCAGTGAGTGTCGAAGCTTGAGGGAGTGACGCACAGAGCTCCGCCGTGAGGCCTTTGCTTCACCAGCTATCGCAATTTTAGTAGCTGTACGGCCAGGAGAGGGCTCTGGCATCTTAGCCATCTCAGCAGACAGGCGGTCTGCTGCAGAGATGCTCACCACAACCCCGGGTGACGCCACCTTAGGTGGAGATGGGGCTGGGCTCGATAACTTGTCCGTCTCTTTCTCAGCTCCTAAAATGTTCTCCTGGCTCTGTTTGTCGGTCTCCCTCTCTTCTACCGCTGCTGGCTCATTGTCCAGCACTGAACCCTCAGTGCTGTCATGAGAGGTTTGGTCTGCATCCACTAAGACCTCAGACTGTGTTTGTTTGTTTCTGCGGGTGCTCCGTGTGGGCTTTGTGGGGGCGGCCCCAGAGGTGGAAGCCTCAGTTTCTTCTTCTGAAATGAGGTTCAGTGCTTTAACAGAGGAGCCACGGAGGTTGCTGCGCCTCCCCTTTGAGAACCTGGACAAGAAAGTTTATTTACAATGTTAAATATCACTAAATGGTCAACATTGTACAGATTTAAGGAATGGTGAAAATTGAGCATTGAGAAAATCTTAAAAGAACAAACCTTCGCTTGGCTTGATTTTCTTCTTGACGTCCCACAGATACACGCTTCCTGCGACTATTCTTTTTCTGGGATGGAGTTTTTGGCATTAATTCTGGCTCGGCACTAAAGTCGCTGAAAGAAAAGGAAATTGTTACTTTAGCATGTAACCTGAAGAAAAATTTATACCCACAAGATCTTTTGTGATAAAGTGTTATTGTGTATAAATAAATCAAGTGATGTCACTATTTCAGATAACTCAATTCTGAAGACGCCATCCTGTAAAAGGAACTTGAGGCTGCTTCTCAAAAACAGAAAAAATGTATTCAATCATTCTTATTAAGGCACTTTAAGCCTACCTTGAGAACATGCGGTTGGCCTCTTGCTGGATCTCTTCAAGCCAAACCATGTGGACACTATCAATGTCACTGATGAACTCTTGTATTTTGCCATCGAACATTTGCATGAGGGACCGCACAGATGAAAATACGGAGTTCATGGTGACGGCCTAAGGGAAAGAAGGTACTGTTAAATCAACAGACAGGAGTTTGACTCAAAATACAAGCAAATACAAATGAGTTGCAGTGACATCTGGAGGCCAGTCAAGGTAGCAATCAATGGTAGGTTTCAATTTGTTTGTATATTTATTTGTGCATGTTTGAGAACATTAGGAAATGCCAATGTTAAAAATCATGTTTTCTGCCTCTTGCTACTAAAGCAGTCATTCTGACAAATGTCTTGTCCTCTGTCACATATTTTGTTGTTATTTTTAGCATGACTCTTTAACTAACTGGCTAGCTTTGGTCAACAAAAGCCGATCAGATACTGGAATGCAACTGCATATTTTCAGTTATCGACAGAATAAGAAATGTGTACCAAACAAAAATATGGATCTAAACTATTCCAGACACATAACACAAGGGTTAGGGTAGATTTACACTTTTAACATCACTGACAAATGGGTGACAAGCCTTTCTATTTCTGACACCACTTCTTGTGTTTGTTGATTTCTCACCATTTTGAAAACCTAATATCACAAAGTATCTACAAACAACTTTACGCGAGGTACTACTTTAGTAGACAATCTGTAAGCAACTAGACGCCATAAACAAAACCAACGTTATCAGTAACATTACCCTTACCAAAACACTGTGCTAAGTTAGAGCTAATTTAGACAAAAATACTTGCAGGATTTTCTTGTTTGATTTTGATACTACGAAGAAGGATAAGGATGTCATGTCAGTAAGCAATGCCATGACATTGCTTACCAACAAACTACATTCAGGGTAAAAAAAAGTTTAAATGTGTAAGCTGCAACACCCTTGATGCCATTGTCTCGTTTTGTTGCCTGCACATTTGCGCATGTGTCAAGACCTTAAGGAATTCGCGGACAGGTTTTTATGGACTACAATACCTCAATATGATCCATTCTTCTCTTAGCATCAGTTAAATCGACATGATTGCAACATCACATTAAATTTAAACAGTGTATACTTTAGATGGTCAAACGACTTAAAGTTTGAATAGAATCGTGCATTGTCAGATCTGTTAATATCTGATAATCAACCATTCAAAACAAAAAATGTAAAACCGATACCATCAAATAATAGAATATTAATACCAGAAAGGTGAGAAATAAAAGTAGGTATTTGGGCATGTTATTTTTACTGACTGCCAGGTTTAAGTTGGCGAATCATTCAGTGCTAGCCAGCTAAGTTAATGTTAGCTAGCTAACGCTAACAATATTTTTCTTGTTAAATACCTTTTGTATCCACGTTTTTGAAAAGGAAATCCGATGTTGGCTGCTCAACAACTCTATTGCATACTGACTCGATAAAAACGCTTATTAAATAAAAGGAATTGTCGACTTCTCTTCAGAGCTCATATGTAAACCTTCCCGTGTACGTCTCCTTCGTCTTCTGTACTGACCCGCTGAAACCGTTTAAATTGTTCAAAACTCCATCCTCCAATCGCAAGGCTCTGTGTATAGACGTCACATGAGCGTTGTTTGATTTGTTGATGTGTGTTCGCCGAAAGGGCGGAGCAATTGATAGAGACTAACAATAATGGCTCGATAGCCGACAAACGTCCACACAGGACTACAAATCGCACCAACCAAAGGAGTCTGAGGGTGGGACTGCCGGGTTACTCAGACTTAAATCAACCAATGGAAATGTAACAGGATTTGCTTCGCTCCGCCCAGGATCTTCAAGAACAGACTCACATGTAGCTGCAGTTTTCAAAAAAGCAGTTCACTGAACGAATATAAACAAATCTCTAAACTTTGCCTTGTTGATATATTTTAATAGCGATGTGAATAGGGATGTTTTAAGGCTTCCGGTCGTATAAATAATTTAAAAGGAAATCCATGCTGGGCAAGGCGAGGAACCAAGGCATGAAACATGCAATGAACAATGATAAATGTGATAACCGCTCCTCTTATCTTAAAGTCTCACTGGCGACTGCATTAGATACTGTTAAAGACGTTTGCATTATAAAATTTTCCAAACGTCTCTAGTACTGTCCCTACTGGCAACAACACAGCTGAAACATGCACCGTTTAAAGACACCAATCACACAGCTCTACAGCGCAAGGTGACCACCCCACCCCTGAATGGGAACTGTAGCATAGCAACAAGAAGAGATGTACACAGCAAACATAACACTGTGTACTACAGCGTCATATTTATTTTACAACGTTCAAGCCTTAAATTGCCTCTGTTTTTAACATTACACAAAATAATTCTGTATTGCTTAATATCGCCAACTTAATCTAGTAAATTTGGTTTGATTGCAAAATACTTCATGAATATCAGTTCTATCACATTATTTTTGTTTTTAAGTGAACAAACCACAGTGAGTGGATGAGACTTTTTTGTTTGTTTTTGTTTCTCATTATCTCATTTCACACTATTTTATCGTCCAACAGGGTGAGGTGGATATAAACAAAAAAATACAATAACACTTTTTCACTTTTTTTTATTGGTCTCATATGGTCCTGAACAGCAACATACAGTACAGCATGATTGCAGATTATGTAAAATAATTTCTGCAACATCTTTTCATCTGTTAAAGGCTAAGTAAATGGAATGTTTACTATCAGATGAGGGTCATGGTTCCAGTCTCAGAAAGGCCAGCAGGAATAGGTTGAGTCCAGTTTGCAGATACACCCGGCCTCACGAGGAAAAGTTACTGGCTGATCTAAGAACAAATAAACAAACAAGTACAATTAATCACTGTTACCCAATCACATGTTCATTGATTCTATCGTAAAAACCTACCATGTTAAGCAATGTGGCATGTTTAAACAAGCAACAAAGTAAAGACACCACACAGCACAGCTCTGATCTGCACCTCATGTTTCATACATACCTGTTACTGAATTCTCAGAACAAGGGCTTGAACTCTTTAAGGAGACCGTTAAGGAGGATTTGGATTTGGATTTGGTTGTTAATTTGAACCACATGTGCTATTAGATATTGGAGAGCATACACTCATTTTCAATCTGTATGAGGCACATTGTCATCCAAGTATCCTCGACCTCTCAGTAAAAGTATGTTTGTCTAAACCTGCACTGATACAATGTAAGACTGCTGCAAACCTGTTTGGGTTTTGTTTATTAATACGTTTTGGCCCTCTCCCAACCTTTGTAGCCTTTAGCAAGTAATATTTCATACTTCATAAAGTGAGTGACAAGTTCCTAGAGCCCACTGCTTTACTTCCTTTACTGGAGCCATAACACAGGATATCAGTTTTAATGAAGACATTTGTAATTTTCTGTCTTTTGCCACACTAGTGGCCAGACAGCTAATGCTTATTGGATGAAGGGAGTTCTGTCTTACATCCTGTACCCCCTGGATGAGACAGAAGATGCAGTTTCTGACATGAGAAAAGATGAGGTATGCAGTCAGAGTCTCAGATAATGCATTTACATCTATATGGCAGCCCTTCCTTTGTTACGTTGATCGGATGTAGCCTATCCTGGTGATCATGGCATTAAGATGTAGAGCATTTTTGCTCTACCTCACCTAATAATTTTATTTGTTTTCATGTTTACTTTCCGAATGCATAGGTGCCTCTGTCTTTCCCTTCATTTTTTTCAAAAGCTGCACATACTTGGACTGTATGTTTATTACTGTACAGACTGCTTCAAGTTGACTGCATACAGAAAACCAATAAATAAACCCCCTGCTAAAGAACAATGGGGGATTTTTAGAATGTTTTTTTTCTTTCTTTGTTACCTGGTATGAGGGGGATTTTAGTCCCTGATGCCTTCAGGACAACCTGTAGATGAGATGGCTTGGCATTCCTGGCCATGGTTGCTGGCTGCCTGAGTATGATACAAACTTCATCTCCCCTCAACAGCCAGTCCATCTTATTACCCAGGTAACTCACACCACGGATGCAAAACTCAGAAATGTCAGTAGGAAGAAGTGGGGAAAAGGTGAGGCAGTCCTTCTTCACTCTGGAAGAAACAGAAAGACAACAGAATGAGGGAATCTTTGTGCACGGTGCATTTGAAAAGATTTTTATTACGCTGCATGGTGGGAGGCGTGATGACTGACCTGAAGCCGGTGTAACCAAACAGCACAGCTTGCAGAAATCCCCCCATGCCAGTGAGAAAATTGACCGCACCAGACCCATCTGCTGATTCACTCCACACCTGTGAGCAGAGGTAATTATACACATCCAAGAAACGCAAACAGAGGCATGTGTGGGCAGATGTGGGCGTGTGAGTCAGAAAAGCACAAACAACCCATGTCTCACCTGGAACGGCCCCTGGATGTTATTGTAGCACCTCTGCAGCAACTGCTGAGCTCTCTCAGCCTCCCCCAGCTCCAGCCAGCCGACTGCAAACATGCCCTTACAGCGGGAAGTGAAAATATCATAAGCACCACAGTCAAATTAAAAATGGCATTGTTGCAAACACACTGACAGTCCAGTATGCATAGCCCTCCATCACTCATCACTTCCTTTTAAGCCAGTAATCACTACAGTAGCATGAGGAATCCAGTAACTTTAATCTTTAAAAATCTTTAAATATTTTGTGTTTTAATCATATCTTTGTTCTTTTCTTTGCAGCAAAGAACCGTTTTCCTCACAAAAATCATTTCACTTTAAACACAACGTGCAATTAGTTTTATATTGCTGTTACGCTCTACTGGATTGTAATTCTGTGCCAAAAATGAAAGATTCTAGAACTCATACTGTGTCTTACCCATGTCATGGCTGGACCATGACGGTCTGTTATTGGCTCATATAGTTCAAGGTCATTTTTTCTGACCTCAGGGGACATTGGCAATCCAAGAGGGTAGCCCAGCATCACCGTGTCTGCCTGCTTCACCGGGTGGCCTGCAAGAGATCAAAGCGACAGACTTTGCTATCATGTTACAGACACTCCATTTCCTCAAGTAGTTCAATGTTAATAATGTACAAAAATTAACCTTTTATATAGCCATCATACTCAGGATGGTAATTGGATTCTTCATCAAAGGGTATTTTTATTTGTTCGGCCACTTTCTGCCACTCCTTAGGTGCAGGGTACTGGAGGAGGTCAGCCAACTCGACAGCAAACTGGAGGCTGGAGAAATAAAATACACCTCTTTTGTTATTATTGAGATTCATATTGTAATATGGAAGACAACCTATAACTACTAATACTAGTACCTGAATTTGGCCACTGTGTTTGTGTATACAGAGTTGTTGACATTGTAGTAATACTCATCAGGTGGCATGACACCTGAATGGCACAAAAGGGAAATGCTTTAAAAGAAAAATAGCTCATTAAATTACTGTAGACTAAGCAAAGGCCATATTGCAGTGTATTGGTACTAATCTATAATTGCCATGTCATATGATTATAATCACATTATCATGTAAAATGTAGCTATCATATAAGGCCTTTAGACAGCCAATACCTTCAATCATTTTCAAATGTTATATTTAGTTATATTTAATTATCTCCGCCATGAGATATTAAAAGAGGAGATTGGTCACGATTGGTCAGTTGTGACTATGTGTCTGTGTGTGTGTCTGTACATGACTAATCTCACAAGCTACTATCAGCCTAAATATTTTTGTGCACAGTTATCACTGCATGATGAAGAACTTCTTGTGGTTGCAGTGATTCAAAAAAATTGAAAAAATTTTTTTACTGTCTAGCTCACAGTCTAATAGGCTATATATACATATTTATCCTATTGTGGCCGTCTTCACTTTGATCATGGCTGAAAAATTCAGGATGTGCAGTGTGTTTTCCGGGTGAGTTTAGAAAACACACTGCTGATGAAGAATGTCAACAGAACAGAACAGACACACAAGAGAACCCCATAAAAAGTGTCAGAAGCAGATGGAATCTGTCAACAAGCCAGGGTTAAATAGGCTACATAATCTGATTCTTCATAAAAAATGATGTGTTAAACAGCCATCGCTGTTTCATTGGTCAGTGAACTACTTTGCCTAATCTTCTCAGGTCTTTGGACGAGGGACAAGATCAAAACCATCATGGAAAACCCCTCTAACCCTCTCTACGAGTTGTGGCACAAAGCAATAACAATTCGGTGTCAACACAGTGTCCGTATAACTACATTATATGGACACTGTGTCCCCACACACACCTGGTTGAGATCTGCACTCTACTAGTTACACTGTTTTGTCAGAAAATATGGTAGACAGGTCAGGTGTCCTTATGTTTCCATATTTTTAAATCATACAGTAGAAGAATTACCTGTTTAAATGTGGTGCTACAACAGTTCAGTTAATTTAATCTATAATTTCTGCACTTTTCCCGCTTCAAGTTTGGTGAAAATGTTCAAATCATGACTGATAGGTGTATCTTCACCTCGGATGTGATAGCTCTGATCCTCAGGGCTCCAGGTTACTCTGGACACCCAGTAATCAGCGACACCCCAAATCACCTCACTCCCTCGTCCCTCAGTGAACATGGACAGATCCTGGAACAGTCAACCAGCACAACCATTAAGGATCATCCCACAGTGAGACAACATGACAGGGAGTGGGGATAAAAGAGCATACCTGAGTGAGATAGAGGTAATGCTGGAAGGCCAGAGTGACATCTCCATTGATGTGAATCTCTTGCTGGCCGTAAATGTCTTCTGGACACACCTCCCTCCCCGACACAGCACTCTCCCATGGGAATTTTAATCCCTGTAAAGATAGCATCTTTTCCTCAGAAAACTGGCACAGTGTTATTGTTGAGTCCAAAACAGGCGACCCACATAAGAAAACAAAGGCTAATAGGATAAGCCCCTCCCCTTCTATTGTGGGGACATTTTATCCCACTGATGCTCATACCTTGTAGCCTTGCCTCTGAGCGTTGTCCTTGGCACCATCGATAGTCCGCACTCTGTACTCCAGCACAGCTTGAGCTAGCTTGGGGTAGAAAAGAGCTATGCCAGGATACATCCAAATGTCCTGTAAGAGGAAAGCAGGGTCAATGTGGGTTGCTTTAATGGCACCAGGAACAATGCAATATAGCGTTAACAGCATACCTGGTCCCAGAAAACATGGCCCCAGTAGTCCTGACCGTCCCCGCCATTCGACAGCCCTCCAGGACTGACCCCGCCAAAGAGGTTGGAAGCATCATGTAAGGAAGGGAAGGCACTTAGGAGGTAGAACATGCAGCCAATCACAGCCTTGGTAAGGGTCTCGGACCCGACCAGTTCCACCTTGCTCTCCAGCCACAGCTCCTCCCAGGCCTGCTGGTGAGAAGGACGCAGGTTACCGGTAGCCATCAGACTCAAGCCCTCGTCAAAAGTGGCCTCCGCGCTCTCTGAGCTATTGGCCACAGCCAGTAAGAAGCCCCAGCGAGACTGGCTCTGGTCTGGTAGCAGCGTCACACTGGTTGGTATGGGGGTCCAGATAAGGTGCACAGCGGTGCAGGAGCCACCAGGGACCTCAGCGGTAGTCGTCTGTCCCTGGATATGCCTGTGGGAGAGAGGAGCACAACTGACACAGGAGCATATCATCTGTAGCACCGACATAATCTGCTTTGTGTTTCTGTTCACCTCACCTCCCGCCTCTGTAATCGGGAGCAGACTGGAAAACGATGTCTTTGCTCTCGGGCGCGAATGAGCTGACCAACTTGACGGTGATTGGCTCTTCGGATGCCACTTGACGCACCAGCAAAATCTCCATGGCCATCAAGTTTGAGTAGTACCGGTGTGCGTACAAAGACTGTGAGACAGTCACACTGGCTGTGCTTAGAGTATGTGTAAAAATGCCTGGGTGAGAAAAGGGAGATAGCAACACAAGGATTGATCAGTTGGTTCTTCCAGCCAAAAGGATGAACACGCTGTACACTGAGACCCAAGAGGACTACCTGTGTGGGTGTCCAGGCTATAGGTGTGCTGGGCCGGCTCTTCCGTCTCAGCGCCCACAGCAAGGGGACAGGGGACGTCTGCTCGGTGACAATCGCCCCCCTCCCCATTATACACACCTCCCATGTGCATGACATTGTTGTAAACCCTCCAGCCCAGAAGCCCGTTGGCCAGCGGAGGGAGGAAGCGGGGGTCGGGGGGCAGAGCGTCGGTGGTGAAGATGTAGGGGTCTGACTCGTCGGCCATGGTGAGGTGATCTCCACTTGGAAAGATTAAATGCTAAATGAATTATACCAAGAAGAATGGATGGCACACACAGTCAGAGCTCCATGGGAGGATCCCATTGGGTCTTCAGCTATTATGTCATTCACTAGGAGTTAGTACAGTTTTAGGACAGTCAGTACAATTTGAGAGAGGATCTAGCTCAAAAGTTTATTTATAGTCCTTAATAACTATTTACAGTATCAAAGACTCACTTTAACATGTTAAGAGATTGTTCATGTTTTGATTTTTCTCTCCTTGTAGGCCTACTGTTATACATAAATAACTGTTATTTAGGCCTAATTCTATGTTATCCAACAACAAAAACCTCTACTTCAAAAGTTTTACACACATACACACAAAATAAACACCAATCTTTTCATTTGGTTAATATGTCCAGTGTACAGTTTATCATACCGTGGGAAAACACACATTCTTTTCTCAGCTCTACATCACTAGGCTATTTGTAGATTACTTTGACACATTTGTCACGAGACGGTCATGCAGATAACTAAACTCTGGAAAAAATTAAAATGTATCCGCTCACCACAGGGCAGAGAGAAGGAAATACTGGACAAGCAATTTCTCATTAATTAAGCGGCTCTGAAAAGATCAATCAGTGCTTTAGTGGCATCCATTGGTTGGGGAAAAACTGTTTTCAAAATGTCTAATAAACCAAGTTCTAGTAAAAACACTCAGTAAACAACAGACAGTTGCCGCCAACTGGCCGCATAAACAGTCAGCAGAATTTGTTGCGGTAAATTATTAAGACGGTTATGTTTTCACTCTCACGTAAAAAGGAAGAGGCATCTGTCTGCAACAAAGGGGTGCTGGAAAACACCAAGGGGAAACACGTAGCGGTTGGCAAACTGCGTTCTCCTTACTATTTAGCTAAGCAAAACAGCGTTTTCCTCCAAATTCCAATTGCATCTCATGTCTGAGCTCAAGGCGAAGAACTCAAAAAGTTGTTTAGTGTCTGAAAGTTTGAGTGTCGAGCCGACTGTCTGAGAGGACGCGGGCGGCTGTGAACATCTGTACAGGAATCACACAGGACGGACTGGAGTCTGGGTCTGTGCGAAAATACGGCATGGATTCACTGTGGAAGAGATACTGTATGAAAAGGAGTGCGATATACATGCAAGGAAATCACTGGATAAAATGACTGGATAAAAAAAATCTTTCATACTTCTCTGTAGCTTTAATTTTATTCCTTTCTTACCAAAAACATTTTATTATGATCTTACTAAAAATCATTCCTCTGTCCCAGAAATGTAAAGGCACTCTCTTTGTCTTCAGTCATTTAATTAATCAACCAATCAGTCAATCTTTGCATAA
>OMLF01012726.1:0-29040 GCA_900302615.1 Holocentrus rufus | reverse complement strand
CACTGTGCTCGTGTATTCATGAGTATCAGTGTTTATCTTGTCACAAAATTAATGGCTTAAATGCTTGTTAACAAAGAGCTTTTGCAATTTCATCATCAGACAGTATCTTGGTCTACAGTTCTGTGCTCTTAAATGCAATTTTATACAACACGAGATTGCTCCTATGAGAATTCCTCAACAATTGTGAATCACTTTGTATATTAGCTCACAGAGAGGAGGCAACATCCCTGCCTTATATACACCAAAAAGCTCAGTAAATTAGTAGTGTGGGAGTATTATAGATTCTTAGGAAATGACTGGAGTTGTTGAATAAAGCTGATTTTTAATTTGCAAAGTCCGCCCAAGAAAAGCTACTGCCAAAGGGTCGAACACATCTACCTTGCTGCAGCATTTCCCAGATTAACATCTATCTTTGATTATTGAGGCAAGGTAACAGCAGCAAGTTGAAAGAAGTTGAACTTGAAGGCAAGTTACTTATAGAAACATAAAGCCGGCAAGGGATTAAATATAAATAGTCACAGTCAGTGAAGTAGCGGTGAGTTTAAAGGGCATGTGTTATGTTTTAGCCCCTATATTACATTGCATGCATACTTTACCTTTCTATTGACTGTTGTCCAAAGCATAGCGTGCTTTTCATAATATGCATGCTGGAGCTTCCCACCAGAAGACTCGCAGACCTTTCAAGTAAACGTGCATAATGATAAAGTAGCTTATCAAAAATAAGTTAGGGCAGGATGTTCACTGTGATGGATTACCTGTCTCAAGGAAATGTAAAGTTGAATTGTGTACCATAAAGAAATGAATGGAAATTAATCACTGTATGGGAGGTAGAACAAATGCACTCAAAAGTAAGAAACTGGACTGTTTCAAGTGTACCCTGCATGAAAACAGTGATGCATTAACTGTTGGAATTTTTATTGACTATATGTAATTATTTGAATTGACAAAAATTAGGCCATTTTAGTCAGCACATGAGACACTAAATTTAATCTATATGCTATGACTAAAATCTGACTAAATGTAAAGGTTGTTTTCTTCAAAATGTCACACTGTTTAGTGGTGATAATTAAACCTACGCTGCAGCTCCTGTGTTTATACAGGTAGATAATCACCAATCTAGGTAACGTGCAGTGTGCTGCTCTGACAGACTGACAGCGAGGTGTTTAGGGATGAAGGATAAGGAAGGAGAAATTGTGGAGAACCCTTTAACGTGAGATGCCGTCTCTCATTCTTTTTTCAAAAGACTGTTGAACACTGGGAAACGACAGCTCCATGATTGACACTAGACAGACATGTCCTCCTCACTTTACAGTGACTGGCAATTATTTGCTGTCATGTGAAGATATGTGACAGCAGTCTTAATGAACACCCGTGTGTAACAGTATGGAGACATACTCATACATGTTTTTTCAGGTTTCTCATGTTTTGTAGTGACTCATCGGCACTTAAGAAAGAACATTAAATTATAGAGCACTATGTACAGTTCCTCCCGTTCAAGACAGGTCTTGCCTTTTAAAAGAACACAAGAAGCATATGTCTGCATCTCACCATGTGCTTTATTTAGATTTATTCATTTTTTTATTCATTTTTTTCCTTTTAACTTAGAGTGGTCAGTGAAGAAGTGATAGCAGTCACATAGACTTCCTCTCTTGAGTTTTCTCATGCTGTAACCTTTAATGTCACCTACATGGATGTGACCTGGGGCAATGTGCATCTCACATGGTGTCAGCTTTATCACATAAACATGAATAGCAACTGACCACAGAGAGACCACTATGACATTTCAGTTTTATGGGGAGATGAATGAGCTACATGGGAGAAATCGCAATGAAAACGTTGACTCTTTTTCTTTATGGCACTAGCACAGGGAGTAGTGGTGAGGAGGCCTGAGTGGTGAAAGATGCTGAAACAGCAAGCCAAAGAAGTCATGATGAACAAGGACAACACATGCAGGTCTCTCAAGCCTTTTTTTGAATGAATTAAACAGCCATTTAATGGCAAAGTCAGAACAAAAATAGGTCACGGCGAGGGTGACTGATGGCCAGTAGGTTGTTGTAGTTTGTGTGCTGTTATGCATTACCTGTCCATTAGATTGTTTTGTTTTGTTTTTTTTAGTTTTCTGATTCAAGCACCTGAGAGAATCCTTGGGGCATTTTGAAAATGCAGCAATAAGCATCAGTTCGACTATTTTGCTTTTTCCTGGTAAAACTCAAAAGTGAAAAAAAAAAACAATCAGCATTAAATATTCAGTTTGCATTTTTTTGTAAAACCTATGTGAAGCATTGATGCATTTACAATTCATGACTGAATATAGCATTTACTTAAACTGTTTAATAGTTTTTTTCATTATTGTCATTTCATTTCATGTCATTTCATGTCATTCATTTTTATGTGATTCGAATAGTGGAAAGGAAGTAGCAGTAATAGAAAATATTAAAATGTAATAGAATCTATTAGTTTAGGTAAACACATTAAGAAACAGCAAAGAAAGTGAATTTTCACAAATGTAATAATTAACAAAATTAGAACCTAATGCTCACAGGATGTCTTGCACAGTGCTGTTTGCATGCATATATGCAGTTACATAACTGTATGTTAGATTAGGTGTTCACAAGGGTCAGCATAATAATTCTCATTGTTCTAATCTGATTGCATCAATATTCAGGCACTTCACTAAAAATGCAGGGAAATTTAGGATACTCCAAGCCAACTAATCTTCATCCCTGTGTTCACCCTCTTGGCTTCCACTGCTCTCATCTAATTCACCCAAAGGCCTGGTTAACTACCCTTCTTCTGTGACTGATTTGGGGGAGATTATCCATACCTCTTGTGTTTAGGATGGCTGTGATGTTGGCTGTAATATTGCTCGAAGTTTGCACTCTCCATGGAATAGTCGGGCCTTCAGCATCCTGCAGTCACAAAATTACTCAGAAATGACACTACTAAAATGTCCATAAATTTCCCCCTGATCACCAGCTGGTGCCTGCTGACAAATGCTGCGGAAGGACTTCCTTTTGAGATAACACAGTGGGTCTCATTTATGAAACATGAGCAATTCTTTCACTTTTGTTGATGAAACTGGATCTTAAATAAGCTGCTTTGAACGTATGCCTACTTTTTTCCTCGATTACATAGCATAAAGAAGAAAAAAAAGATAAGCTAACAGATTTGGTGTAGATGCTATTTTAATTAATTACTGATCTGTGTTCTTTTACTCTGTAATTAGAGAGATTGTTTAAAGGGCCAAAATGCTGCAAAGTCCCAAAAGATCTAGACTTAGAGGGAAGCGAGGAGCGACGGAGAGACATTTTCCTAACAGTCAACCTCGGTTCAGCGAGGTCTGTTCCTCCTCATTGGGTGCAATGTGCTTTTTAGTGAACAGTGTGGAATCAAACAACTTTTATCATCTTGTATGGTTCTCTGGGAGGATGTAACGGTGTTCACCTGCTCTGTGATCTTCCTCCATATTTCACTGTTTCTGCTGCAGAATAGTGTGGGTATTTTATTCAGTGGCACTGAGTCTGACCTCAATTTCTGCACCGCTGAAGTTCCTCTTTCTCACAGATTATATTTATGTGTGCTCTCCTTTGCCTAATGTGGCATTTCTTAGGCGGTGGCAATTTCTTAATTCATGATAATTAAGACTCCGTGAACGCGCTTTGAGATTCATCAGCGTTTGCACGGGTGAAATTGAAAATAGACGTTTCTGAATGTTTGATGGATGTTGCATAAGAGTTAGTTTCTATTTTTTTACTCACAAATTCATGAACATATTGATTTAATATTTTGGATTTTGGATTTTTGGACACCGGTCTTAAACAGGTTCTGGCACAACATCCCTCAAAAGATCACACGCCATTCAGTTGCATTTTTTTGTTCATTCTTTAAGTGAACTGACTCAAACCCTGTGGCTTCTCTTTAAGAATGCAATTGGAGAGTTTGTGTGACTGTGAAATGATACTGTATTATTTTTTTATTTTATTTTTTTTCCATTTTTTGTTTTTCTTGCGTTTTGGAGAAAAACAAAAAAATTCAATATTAATGGCACCAAGGTTTCAGTGAGAGTTTTGTTGCTTTCGGTATTGATCTTCACCACTTCAATTTGCTCTGATGCGTTACACTGTAGAGTCCCTCTCAATCAATCCATATAAAACGAGAGACAACAGTGGGTTGTCGCGCTACAAACCAAAACATCTACTCTTGGCTTGAAGAAATCCCACTGGTTTCACGGTGCCGCCAAAAAGGCCTCACGTTCCTCAGAGACGGTTTTTATAATAGAACCATCGAGTCCTCTGTGATGTTGTTTCAGCTATTATTGTTATGCAGTTTTTTTAACCATCGGGAAAATAGTGATATATTTGAATTGTTTCAGTAGTTGCATGCTGATTGTGTCTCTAATGCTAAGAGATACAGTCGACATTTCCTGTGCTACCTCTAGGCTTTAAAACTGAAAACAGGAGCCAGGCAGTGAAATCAAGAGGCAAGCCACAGTGAAAGTGCAGTCAGCGTTCCCAGCATCAGCCATGGAACTTTATAGAAACACTAAATTTTATCAAGCAAGGCTCTCACAGACTAATAAGCCCACAATCCACTCTCCAAACAGATTTGGGCTTAACCCATAAAGATGGTGATTGCAGAGCCAGCATTTAAATTCAGTTTTGGCTGAATTTCTTAATGGACTGTAAGTCATTATGTGCTTTGTTGATTCTTAAGTGTGGAAGATAATTGCCATGGGCAGCATGAAAGCGGTTTGATTATTGTCTGCTGGCTCTTGTGAATTATAATAGATCTAAATGACGCTCCCGTATCCACACACGTCTCTTTGGTGCTAACAGTATTTATATTGTACCTCTAGGGTTGTTGGCGAGAATGGGACCATTCAAGGGTGATCACAATAAAGTAAACAAGTTCAAATGTTTTCTGCCTTTTGGACATGCGATTCTGCAGACTGGCAAAGCAGCCTCAAAGTCGGCACAGGCAACTAAAAATGAAAGATTGATTAGGTTGTGAAGTGCTGGTCCCTCTCTGAAATAGCACAGCACTTCTCCTCTAAATGAATTCTAGATATTTCAAAAAGACTTTTCAGTTGCTAAGAAAGTGGCGTCTTTGAAGTGTGCATGTCCCTTTGGTACTTCTTCTCCCAGAGCTGTGGAATATGTTAGCAGGCTTGTCTAAGATGTTCGCACACATGCTGTACAGTGGGTGTGTGAAGAGGGGGGCGTTTGATGTCCATCCCGATCGATCTAAGTTACCGAAAATCACTGCCACTGTCTCCATTATGTCAACCCGGCCAGCTCAAAGGGAAATAATGGGCATGGGGTTCATTTTTTACTCACCTCTGTGCATTTATATTCATAAACTGTGTGTGAGTGAGTTAAAAGCTCTTTGTTTCTGCCACACAGGCGCGTTGCCTGCCGCTCTATTTCATGCAGCCCCCTTGACCTCAGAAGAACTGCTTGAATTATTCTGGGACAGCAGGCAGAGGAAGCTGTTAAGATATTGCAGTAATGTGATATGTTATTATTATGTCTGGTTTTGATGACTTTATGATGGTTCATTTCTGATCCAAATAACACTGTATTAAAGTAATCATTCTGGTATCCATTTTGACCATATTTTTTCTCTACTAATGCACTGTAAATAGGTCAACTATTGTCTGAGAGCTCTGTAGATGAGTTTGTATAGTAAAAGTCAGAAAATGAAACTACTTTTTACCTTATGTTTTACAGATCTAGATGGAGATTAATTAATTGATGGACTAATTATGAAATCAACAGATATGATAAAGTAGCCTATGTTTTTTCAATTTAATGGTCACTGCGTTCCAAATAATGTATTAAATCAACTTGATACAATTAGTCCCTATTATTATTATTGTGTCGACTGCAGCGCACAGATGTGTTTTTTCAAAATGTACCAGTGAATTACTAGCACTGAAGCTGACAGCAACATAAATATAATTCAATATTCTTTGACAATTTGAGGTGCTGCTGTTCTCTCTGGGAGGTATTTGAGGTAGGATAGCGCAATACAATTTCACAATATTTCATTGAATTTTTTGCCGGTGTACCTCTGTATGCAACTGTCGTACTTTACTGTATCGGGATTTTGAGAAAAAACAGGATAAATCTTCCCGAAGCTATTTCCATTCTTGCTTAAACAAAGATTATTTTCAGTGCGACAGGCGATGAATACACAGGAGAATTATCTCTTGCACTTATTGCATCGTCCTCCTATTGTTATTGCATTCCATACAGGATAAATACACATTTTAAAGGCGTCTCTGCCTTTATGCAGTAATTGCCACAGCGCTCTCCAGGGTTGTGCGGATAAGTCTTTGCTCTTAGAGAATTGTGTCTCTCTACTAACAAAGGAGTAGAAAATATAAGTCATACACCCTGTTGCTCAAACTGTTTAGACAACAGCCATGTGGTAGTGTGTATATATTCTCCTTCTTTATTATATCAAACAATGAATTTCTACTGCTGTGGTTTTTATTACGGCTGACTGAGCTCAATAGTAGTATTAGACGCACCACAAGTGTTCTGAGTAATTACCACACACATGCAGTTGCTCACCCAATTCTTTCTTAAGTCTTTGTTAGAGTAGAATACAGTAAATGTAGCCAAATGGTCCACAGGCATGATGATCAGAACTGAATAAGCGTGCATGAAGATAAAATATTTTGCTGATTCTGTGCATGCTCCGTGGTGTTTCATCTGAGGGCAGCTGCAGCCTAAAGGTGAGAGAAGTGGTTTTTGATCAGAAGGTCGCCGGTTCAATCGGCCGGACTGGCAGGAAAAGTGTGGATGGGGCGACTAAATGAACAGAGCTTTCCCCTCCCTCAGTATCCACAGCTGATATGCCCTTGAGCAAGTCATTTAACCCCCAACTGCTCCCCAACTGCTCAGTGCCCTGCAGTGAAGACTGTGGTTGTACTGGGCAGCTCCCAGGTGTGAATGTGTGTAACTGTGTTTGTGTGTGAGCTGAAAAAGAGCATGCGTGCTCAGCAAACCTTTAAAGATCCCCTCCGGTGATCTCATGATCTCAGTCATTTTCAAAAACTCTCTCCTGGAAAAAGAAAGTGACATATGCAGATCACACCGATCACAGTGAGTCTCACATGTGCAGCAGGTTCATCAGGGCCTGGATTGGTTGTACCAGCTGTCTGTAATTAGCTGATGTCTCATTTTACCAGGAAAACTAATGATTCAAATGCAAGGTGTGTTTGAAATCACTGGAAGCAGCACCTTTTGCACAGGTGAGGCTCATTTTGACTGAGACTGTCGTTGGTGGGGAACTGCATGTGTCACTTTCTTTTTCAGGAAGCGCTTTGAGAGGTCGCCGGAGGGGCTCTTTAAGGTAAAAAAAAAAAAAGTGCTCATGTACTGACTGTCAAGAATTGATGGCAGACAGGTGTGCTAATCACTGCATATTATAAGCACAGAACAGAAAATGTTAAACACTCCATTCCTCTTCAAGTTCAAGGTATCTTGTAGCAGCCCAGCCAAGGCCTGATGTTCACCAGGAAAAGGTTGTGAGGGTGTGGCCACATGCTGATGAAAAGAAATCCATGTTTCACTCAGTGTTTTGTGGAATGGGATAAAGAAGGTTATAATCAGCTGGAACTGTACACTCATTTGCCTTTTTGAGTAAGATGACAAACATCTATCTCACTATGATGTTTGATGTGGCTATTGTGTTTTGTATTGATTTAATTCTACATTTTACTTATATAAAAGGAATGAATCTGAAAGGGAAGATTGATTTTTTTTCAAAATTTTTTATTTATTTTTTTTGTTTTTGTACTGCAGTACATATGAGCTCAGGGGGAGGGAAAACGCTGTGTGGCAGTGAACGACACTCATCAGTCTTTGCTGGCTCAATTGAGTTACCGGCCTTGTAGCCCCAAGCAAGAGACCACAGTGAACAAATCCAATGGCGATATTTGGGGGGAAAAAACAGCTAAAACTAAAGCTGGAAGTGGAAAGTCATTAACCATTGGTGGAGTGGGCACGGCTAAGGTCTCATAGGAAGCGTGTGCAGTGGAGGTTTTGCAGCATGTGTGTTTGAGAGGAGTTTCTCAAACCCCTCAGTGGCTCATACTGTGTTTAGAGTAAAGTATTCTGTATCTAGTAATTTGCTCTCAGCAGACCTGTTATGCCTCCTCACAAATTCATTTTGAAGTTATTGGCTATACTATGTTATTCCCTTTTCATTGGCGTATTTCCTCCAAAGTTACCAAGGTGGTTTTATTTTAGAAGTGAGGGGTCACCTTTACAGTTTTGGTCTACCTTTAATGTTTCCTCTCAAGTGTGAATTTTTAATTATCTGTGATTGACTGATTAATTTCCTGTCACCATATACAAGACCACAGCCTGCCTTTAATGTTTTGCATCAGGACATTTCTTTTGATTCCTGCGGTTGTTATCATACCAGCAATCAAGAAATCAGTCCCAACCCCCCAAACTGTGAGGAGGCTAACTGGATTCTTTCAACATGGCTTATTCCCCTGCTAAGATGGAATTTCATGTGCTCCTTGTTTGAAGGTTGCTCCGAGATTTTTGTGTACATCTGTCTTCATGTATGCTGTTCAGCAAGGTAGATCCACTAGCACAGTGATGTAAATGTCAAGCTATGGAAGCGAATAATGATAAAACCAGAGGATTGTGCCTGGAGATAAAAGAATGATGATAAAACCCATACATGTTGGATGAATTATCTGCCAAAGCTTTTGAACTCTGGTCATATACAGCCAGGTTCTGTTTATTACAAAGTGCATCTTGTAATATGTGCTTTGAAAAGTACAGGGTCAGTCATAGAGTGAATAGCCATTTTTCTCATCTAGACATATTGAAAAAAAACCACGTTTTTTTTTTTTTTTTTTCAATAAGAAAAATAAAGAAGATATATTTCTTGTGTACTTAGAGGGAGGCGGCACCTTTAACCAAATGTATGTTCAAGGTTAAATCACACATAGCTAATGCAGTGCATTGAAAACATTTGATCTCCGGTATCTTTGCAGAGTGCAGGGCTCAGCACTGGTTTCATGATAATCTTTTAATAAAATTCCTATAGTTTTACAGCAGCTTTGCTAGTAAGATGGAGCAGGTTCAGCTTTGCAAATAAGCCTGTGAGTTTGAAATAAGCTTGGTTTTAGAAATAACTTGTCCGTTTCTCTTACAACAAAAAAACTAACCTCAGTCCTTCCTAGACTTCAAGCCCAAGGGTACAGTGGTCTTTTTTTGTTGAAATTTACAGAGGTACTGAAGCAGCTACCGAAGTGTGTTTTGGAACTCCACAGTCACTAACTATCCTTTCTCTAATATCCTTCCTTAGTTACAAAGTGAAACATGTCTTTCACCTTAGAAAAACATTGCTGTATAAATATTTATTTGACATGGAAGTGTTGAGGATATGAGTGGAGACATGGGTACTGGTGAGATAAGAACTGTTTAAATTTTCATGAATTCACCAGTAGTCTGGGTTTTGGCGCTTGCCCACACTCTAATTGGCATGTTGCCGTTCTTGTAGTGAAGAACTTCATGAATTATGCACGAAAAACAACTTACCACGTGCCCCATTATAACCACGTTGTGCTATGCAATTTTCAGCCCGCTATTCTGGAAAAAGACAATACTTCAGACAGCTCCAGTCTCATTACAGTCCAACCTCAGCTTAGCTGGGGATTCACTGTGCGCCTCTTGTTTCTTAAGACGGACCTTTACCAAACACACAGTCTCACCCTGTAAGCAACGCCGGCCAAAGCCTCTTGATGATGGCAGTTTCCCGTGCATTTTATCATCCTGACCTATTAAACAACCAGACACACAACTGAGAACTAAATTTAATCTATAAATGATTTATGATCAAGTAGAGGAGTAATATTATAGCTAAGATTTATTCTGTGAGAAAGTGAGGCTAAGTGTTTTATATTAAGAGTAAATGGTGAGGTTATGTGTGCTGAAAAGAGGGAAACAGTTGAGGTGACTTTGCATTTTGTTCACTAGACTGTGCTTTTCTTGCCTACACTTACATGAGCCAGCTATGAATTTTCAGTATTCATACTTGAACAGGGTTTAATATTTTAGCACACAGAACGGAGGACTTGATGTGTTAAACTGCAAATGAACAATCAATATTTAATGGGCCATGAATTGTGATTTCTGTATCCTGAACAGCCAAAGCTGTTGAATGAATTAAATGACTGTCACTATGGATTCTGAATAAACAGTAGTGTCATGATATTGTGCCCTCACGTTGATGACCTTTTTGAGGAACGATCAGTTATATGATGTATTTTATCATAAATTCAATATTGAACAAAATTGCATTTACAGTTTATTACAGAGTAGTCTTGCAATTCAGCATGCTGGGAGTTTGGGAGTTTGTGCTAATGCAGTACCTGTTGGTGACCTTTACTGGATAGTCTTAATGTCCTCTTTCTCCCTTTTGTCTCTGTCAGTCTGTCACTTTTCATTTCCCGCGCTCTCCCTTTCCAAACTCGCCTTCTCCCTCAGAGGGAGCGTGAGGTAAAACAGGAATGCTCAGCGGATGATGCAGAGTTGCTTGTATGTTGCTGTTTACCCGTCCTGTCCGACACTGAGAGGGCCAAGGGTAGCCGGGTGGAATGTAAAAGATTATGTCTCTGTCAAGTCACTGCTTAGATTCTCTTATTTTCCTGTCATCACTCCCATGATTCAATTAAGGAACTGCATTCCTCAGTCTGGCCAGGCCAGACAAGGAGGCCAGTGATTGACAGGCAGAGACATTACTATGCGTGGAGAAGGAGAGTACTGGGGGAGATATGAATATTTGAGCAGATGGCATAAAAGAATCTTGTAATTGATTTTCTATCTGGGCTGCTGTTTTATTAACTGAATAAATGTATTCATTTTAGGCAGTAGGTTGTTCATGCCATCCCCATTGTCTCATTGTGAAGCCAAACTTTATCTTATTTGTATTTGATGATGATATTGCAGGTTCTGGGCTGCTTAGCAGCAAGGATTTACAGTATGGTGGTTGTACTTAGCTTAACGCTGCCTGGCACAGTTCCCTTTACTAGACAGGCGGCTGCTAACCTTGCTCGAAGTGTTGAATTGAGCTTTCTGTGTTGTCCCTTTCTTACAGATGTGATCCACACTGTGGGCCCAGTGGCCAGAGGTCATGTGGGCGATACTGAGACCAGAGACCTCAAAGCCTGCTACCAGAACTCCCTCAAGCTGGTGAAGGCGCATGGCTTGAGCACTGTGGTGAGTACTGCACGCTCAGATCCATCTCAATATGAGGACAAATTTGCCTCTGTTCTTTGGTGCTACAAAAAAATGAATTATATACCTCGGTGTTTTTTTTTTTTTTTCATTGAGTAAGCTTTGGACAAGGTAGGAGAACAAAAGGACTTAGCATCTTTCATTTAAGATACAGTTCTGAAAAGCCTTCATCCTCTTTATTGAAACAAAAACAACCGAGAACACAACAAAATGGTGACGCTTCATGTTTGTCAAATGAAAGCTTTTTTTTATGTGGACTACTTTGTCTTGAGATTAAATGAAAGGCAGTCCTTTGTATCCACCACTCCATGTTGAAGTCCCTAAAATAACTGCCTGGATTTTTGCTTTGTCATTGTTTGGTAAGCCACTTTGAGGGTAAAAACTGTGACCTTTCTCGAATTATTTAAAGGCTCGTGACATGGATTTGTGATTTACTATTTGTTCCCGGAGTAAATTAATTGTCTGGCACTAAGGAGGAGTCAATGAAGGTGCGTGTGTGTGTATGTGTGTTTGCCTGTGAGTGTACTATGTGTGTGTGTGTGTGTGTGTACAACCGCCTCCAAAAGATAGTGTATTCTCCACTTTTAAGCACTGGAAAAGCACTGGATTTAGTGAGCCTGGCTGAATCCCAAGAGCTTGAAATGAGACAATGCCCACACACTCCACAGCTGGCAGCAGCAGATCATTCATACACCGTCCCAGCCTCCAGCCTGTTCTGGTCTGTATGTTCCAGTCTGGTCCACATGACTTATGGATTTGCCCTACCCGCAGAGGGTAAACAAATCAGTATCACACCAAATAGCCACAAATCAGATTTCCACCGCCAACCAATAGCCCTGCAGTCGCATCAGAGGCCAATCAATGGGGGGACCCACCAACAGGAAAGAAGAGATAAATGAGTGCCAGTCTTATTATAGGTGATTGTGACAATTTTCTGTTCGGTTGATGATTCATTGTGAGTGTGACGGACACCTCTAGGTGGCAATTAAATGGATCATGAAGCCAAATGACTGAGGTAGTAGCAATAAATGTCCAGAAGTTGCACCGGGAGCAGCGGCGGCTCGCTCGCCTGCTGATCTTTAGACCGCTCACATACCAGCAGAAGACGCCAACGAGCCCGCGTCATGACATTTCATCGGGATGCAATTTGCACAATAGCATAATTTCCTTGTTGGTGTAAGTTGCTACACAGCGGCGGCTTTGAAGTCAAGGTCGATGGGAAACACTCGGGACAGTGGGGCTCTGGGCTTGCCTGGGGCTGCCTGGACAGAGGGAGCGTCTTCTCATCAGCATTGGGCCTCTCAGGCATTAGCTCGGTGATACAGCCCCTCTACGCCCCCCTCTTTTTTTTTCTTTTTTTTTTAGCCACTAACGTTCCAATCCTTGTTTTGTTTTAGGAAAATTCCATAGATTTATTTAACTTAGGCCTATCACTTGATTTATTTATCCAATGGTTCATATCTGTAAGACACAGAGATCCTGGTTTTACTGGGAGCTGGCTGGATCCTGTCTAATGTATTTGTACAGCTGCTCCGTGTTGAGCGGGCCCTCCGTGAAAACAGTGGTGCTCTGTGATTGACTGGCCTTGTAGGATGAGCCCAGTCGTTGCATTTCCTTTAGCCACAGTCCATTTGGTCTCTCCTCTCCACAAGCACGACAGAAAAGGGATACGTCTGTTTCTTTCCTCAAACAAGAATGCAAGCTTGATTTGGTTTCGCTCTCTTCTGCCTTGATACAGAGGAAGACTTAGTTGGGTTCGACTCAAAGCCTTTAGCTCTGGTCCAAACTCTTTGTGAGCGGACAGTCATCCAGTCTCTCGGTGCAAGAGCACAATGAGTCCAGGTTTTTGGTTAGCCGATCAGCACTAAGCTCATTTCGACTCATCTGAAAGGGTTTTCGCTGTGAGCTTTGCAGTGTGAGAAAAACCAGGGAAGGAGAGCCCACCATAGATGGGCACCCTGCCAAGTGGGTCTACAGAGTGAGCAAAAGAGGTGGGGAGGGGGGAAGGGGGGCTGCGTTTGGGAATGCTAGACGCCAGCTCCCTAATGGGGATTCCAGGGCATTACAAAGGGATAGGAGTCAAAACAAAGCCTAACACAAAATAAACTTGAGCATGAAAGATTAAAAAGAAGCAGTGCTCGGTAGTTAATCCCTGTTTCTTAGAGCTCAAAACCACCCTTTAGGCTAAGAAACAGCACCGCTGCCACAGTCATGACATCAAAATCTCCTCGTGCCTTTACCCTATCAAGACCGAGCGTTAAAATGGAATGTCACTGAATTTCAGGACTCAAAACACGCGTCCTATACCTTAGGATGGCTCAGCTATATGAATGAACATTCATTGCTAGGATCCCCACAAGACAGAAATTTGATAGGAGAGCTGTTCCTGTACCCAAGTGAAGTTATTTGCAGCTCTACTGGGAACAAGATGGAGAAGATGACAAATGTGACTCTTAGAGCACTCTGGGCAGATCCTGCCAATGCATTCACAGATTTAGGATGCAGCTTCTAGTTTCTATTGGTTACCATCACTACATGAAGCTTACATGGGAGCAATGGCTGAAATAAATAAAGACAGCCTCCCAGAAGCACATCTTATGACAAACAATTGTTTCTTTGATTTTAGTTTATGTTCACATTTGAATGAAGTGTCCCGGGCCAGAAAACAGGATAAGTAAAGTCTCAAAATGAATTTTATTCTGCTGTAAGTTGTTTCCTCCTATTATTAAAAGAGGAAATGTGCTTATTTAGAAGAGCATGTTTTTTTCACTTCAGAGAAGGCCACATTGTGACAAACAAATGAACAAACAAGCAAAGAAATAACTAGTCCGCACATAACTGTAGGCACATTTTCTGGCTTGCAACTGATACTCCTTTTGCCAAGCCTACAGCGGCCAACATCTTGTGTTTATATTATCGCACACGGTCTGTAGGGTGCACTGAAAGAAGAAGCTGCAAGTCCAGACCCTACTGAGGGATGGCCGTCAGATGAAAAATGATGATCGACCTGAGCCAAGAAACCCGCCGTTTAACCCCCACACTGAAGTTGAAAGCTATCTGGAACAGTCCAGGCTGTAACATCCTCGCTCTGTCTCAGTCTGGATGAATATCAAATGGTTGGATGGGAGCTCCTCCACTCATGCAGAGTCTGGATTTTGTGGAATGGAGTCGTGTTTATATGTCATCTGATTGCAGCATATGCTTTAAAGCGATCGCATGTGTGTGTGTCCGTATAGATGTGCATATGTCCACTTCTGTAGGAGGTATATGTGAGTGTGTCTCTATGTCGGTGACACTCTTTGCTCTTTTTTTTTTTTCTTTGCCCAGAGGAATATCAGGCTCCAGTGCCTCTTTCTGTTTTATTTATTTATTTATTTTCGCTGTGGCTGAGAGAGCAAACTGTCACAGCTCCCTGGGCTCCGACTGACCACAGCCCACGGCCAGGACGCCGGCATCGCTGGCTGGGCTCTGCACCATCTCACAGGGGAGCCGTGGGAGCTGTGCAGCCTGTGAGCAGAGCTGCAGCTCGGGGCTTATGCGCAGCACACTGTTAAACAGCCCCCTCCTCTGCCCAGTGCTTGCACACTACACTGTTCGCTTCCAGAGGAGGCTGAGGAGCCAGAGAGGAAATACAGCTGGAAATAAAGGCTTTTGGCGGATTGAGTTTGGAGATGAATTGTGATAATAACGCCGCCTCACCGGTCGATGGGAGTGACGACGCTCCAGCAGGCTATCAATATTTGCCTGAGCCAAGACACATTGCATAGTTCTCATCATGGTTAGTCTGATATATGGAGCATGCCATGTTATTATGGTCCATTTGGAAACAGCTGGGCATGTTGGGGAAACTCACTACTCAGCAGTACCACACTCCTGAATTGGCCAGGAAATGAAAAGGAAAGGTTTTCAGTGATGGTGTTGATGAGTCAAGTCGCTACCCAGGGGGGGAAAGAGAGGCAGATTGGAATCTTTACTGTATAAGCTTGAAGGGCTGATTTCAACAACTGGCTGAGCCCTGCCATTCGCACAGTCTGCTGTCTGAGAGAATAATTGCTTTGATGCGAAGGAAGTTTTTTTTGTCCTTCTGTTGATAGATGGATTCTTCACCTGTGTGTGCGCCCATGCACGTATGTGGGCTGGTACATTAATGCATGCCTGTGTATGTGTGTACATGCAGACCTCAGAGGGCCCCCTTGAAGAGGAGTTAAAGATGGCATGCCATGAAATACATGGAACAGAGGAGATGGTTAATGCAGGTCCCTTGTCTTGGTTAGTCATGGAAGGCTGCTCAGATTCTTCCCTGGAAGCAAACATGGCATCTGTCAGGCAGAAACAGACAGACAGACTGGAGGGGGACGCCACCATCTGTAAGCCATTCAGCCCCAGACCATGTTTCATTTCAGAGACCATTTTAAACATCCTTTAGAGTGTGACCTTTAGAATGAAAGAATAAGCATGTTTACGCAAAATATCATTATTGTCTCATTTATAATAGCCGTCCTTTTGCCATTTCAAGGCATTGATGTGCATTATTAAATTAACTGGCTTTGTTTTTGAAGTAGCCCATTCAGAATCTTTGAGGGGTATTCTGTTGAGACAAAATAACAAAGATATGAGTCTCGAGGGTATGCAGCGTGTTTAAGATACAGCGAGGGATTTTTGTCATTGACTAATGATCTTGTGGGAAACTGAGCCTCCTGTTTTTTTCTTATTCGGCCACGACAGGCCACAATTTGACGCTTTCCAAAAGCATCTGTCATTAAGCTATTTCGGGCGGCGTGCAGTGGGCTGGCAGCTGTCAGTGAGGAAAGTGACAGGGCCTCAGACTGCATTTAGTGGCCTCCTCTCTGACTCCCAGACGGCACTGGAAGTGTCTTGCAGTCATAACACACTGGCTTCAAGGAGATCCAGCAGGGAAGCCACAAATTGCCTGTTGAGAAAAATGCTGAAAGCCAAGTGGATTGGAGATGAATGGTGTAGAATGATAGGATTAGCCACCCTTCTCTGTGGGCTCATTCCAAGGCCCCTAGGAGCATTAGCTCCCGTTCACTTTGCCCCCCAGTGTTCTCCAAATGCATTCCTACAAACAGTATCTGATAGTGACACATCAGTATGCGCACCCAGCTTTTGAAGATGACAACTGATAGCCCCCACTGGATAATCTGTTGACCTGTTTAACATGACAGGGACAGACAGCGAAGAACAAATAAACCCTGTATCAATGGGACAAGGGAGCGTGCCCCTGTGGTATTTGTGGGACAGAAAATACACCGGGGTGTGGTTGACAAGTTGACATATGACCCCACAAGACATCTTAGATGTTGTTATGGCTGGCCGATTTTTAACAGCACCACCTCCGTCCTAAGAAGTAATGTCAAATATAGTACATAACTTTTCCAGTCTCTCCTTATTTAGTGTAGGTCAAAAAATGTGCTTTTTACGACTGTATTTAAGTGCACTGTAGGGTCTTCGTCATTATTTATGTTTCTAAATGCTACCGTGTAAAACTTAACGACTTTGTACTCCCACCCTATTCCATTTTGGTGTGCTGGCTTCCCAAGTGATTAATTAATTTTCATTTATGCACTGAAGAGATCGTGCGCAAACTTTTCCCCTACCCCGTTTCTCCCCCCTTTCTCGTAAATTATTGTCCTGGAGTGCAAGTGACTCTGGATTTAATTATATAATGGCTGAGAGAAGTATAAAGGCTTTATTGTGCACACACTTGGCTTCTGATCATAGCAAAGTAAACTAAGCCATTAATTGGAATAGGAGAATGAGAGGTTTACTGCTGATCTGCTTACACAATGCGGTTGGTCTCTTTTTTTATATCTCCTATACTTTGAATTCCTCCACAATGACAGCAATCTTATTTTCTTCTGGGTAATAAAATTGGCTCAGCTTCACTTACAGATTCCATATGAACGCAAATGCTGAAAGTTTTTGCTTAGATGCAACATCACATGAGCATCTTTGTTTTTATCTATAACATCTGGCCCTTTTTTTTTTTTCTCCCACGAGTTCATGTTGGTGATAAAACACATGTTCATGCACTTGTGTTTGCCAACACAGAGGCAGCATCTTTGTGTTCACACCTCTCAACATCTAGACACTGAGCCTCATTCACCATTATTTTTTCTTCAGTTTGCTCTAGAGCGAGGTCCTAAGAAAAGTCTCCGTCAGATTCATGACATGTTCTTAAACGACAAGATTGTTCGCACCTGTGTTCTTATAAAGATGAATCCCATTGTTAATTGAAAGTCCATGCCAGTTGATCTTAATTAGCACAGATAAACACCGTGCCAATCCCCATTAAAGGGCATGAGACCGCAGGGCCGCGTGCACACAGAAATCGCACTCAGAAATTGATAAAGCTGAGAAAAGTCAAGAATGCACAAAAGAAAACTCTAAAGAAGACGGAGCACTCGACTCTTCACAAACTTCAGTAGTTCTGAAGTGGAGGTACTGCTGCAGGAAGTGAACAAAAAATATTACAAAACACAGAAGAGAGACGCTGACCACTGGAGGGGGACAGGCTCGCCCAGAGTTATCTGAGCTGGACCAGAGCATAGGGGCTGTTTTTCAGGTCTACCAACATCTGAGCATTTTGATGTGAATTGAAGTCTGAGTGTAGTGTTTATTTATCTTAAAATACCATTATGCATTATAGAATAAATAATAATAAAATATATATATATAACTGATATAAATATTATTGTGATTTTAAGCTTATATTATACAACTGTAGAATCCCAAATCCCAAATAAGAAAAGATTATTGATGTCGAATCTTTGTGAAAAAACTGCATGAGCGGGTTTTAAGAAGACATTTCTTCTTGAGGACGGCTGGTGAATGAGGCCCATTGTGAACGAGTGGCTGTGCTCTTTGTGTCAAGATGTCAGCATTCGAGGCATTGTCGTTTTTCAGTTGAATATCCACATTAGGTGCAGATGAGCCGAGCCGTAATGAGGAAATAAATAATTTGATCCTCTACAGTATGTGCTCCAATGGAGCTCACAGGGTATCATCCCCCATCAGTGTAGTCTTCTTGTATGTGATTATAGCTCAGCCCTCTCTGCGGCCAGTCTGCCCGTATTTTCTTGTGCCCTAGTTCCACATACAGTACCTGCACGCGTCGAAAAAGGTTAATTAGACTGAAGCTTTAAAAAGGTCACGCCGCCATTTAAATTAGTCATTGCTATTTGTCTGATCTGAAACGTCGGCAACACTGGGCCAATTAGCTCCAATTACTCTGATAGTGGTTGTGGAGGTTTGCCACCTATCCAAGTTAATGACCAGTGGCGCCCCAATTACCCCGTCGCTCCAGTTTACAGGTACTGTAGGCGACTACAAAAGGAGGAGGAGCTCCAGGACAGGAAAGGGGGACATAACCCCGCAACATCACCTTCCCTTGACATTTTACTCCGGGGAATAAAGCAGAACTTGGTTTATGTGGGGTGAAATATTAGGATATGTAAAATGTGACATTTCCACACACCTCAAGAGGGGTAATCACAGTTGATGGGGATCGAAGAGGTAATCTCCAGAGTGTCTATGTAGAGTGGGCTGATGTGAGCGGGCTTGCGTCTTGATTACAAGCACAAGGAGCCCATAGCGATCATCAGCAAGCCTGGGCTGTCTCCTACAAAGGCTACTCCACCTAGATGATCTCTGAGGGAAATGGCAGCGGTTCAGCGCGAGATGAATATGCTCTGACAATAATAAAGGCTCTTCAAATAAGTTAAGCACCAAAGAGCAATCAAGCAGTCTGCGACTCACAGGCTCAGCGCTGATTTCGCTTCATCTTTCTTTTTTTTTTTTTCTTGTTACTGTACCTGGCTGTGGGGAGCTCTCGGAGACGGGCCTCTGAATTTCTATGAGGCTCCCATCCCTCAGTGGTACCATCTGAGAATAGAAGAGACAGCTCCCACCCAACTGAGGGACTGTCAGAGGAAGTTGTTGATTAAACAGATGTCGTTCCCCGCCATACGCCACGAGACGGGAACGCCGCGATGAGCGTGCATTAATTAAACATACCTGAAGAATGTGGGCAATATCAGAGAACAAAAGGCGTATCTGTCTATCTTTCTCGCCGCTTCACAATGGGAATCGGGGCTGCACTGAGAAAACCTCTTCTTTCTTACCATGTGAGCGTTCCCTCAGGCTTGACATCTTAGAGAGAGAAGAGAGAGAATGAGGACAGGAAGAAAGCCCATGGATCTACCCAGAGAGCTGACGCTTTGTTAGCAACAATTAGTTCTGATTAGCTGCTTCACATTCAGATAAGTTGCTATGTTGGATTAACTATGTATGAGTCATTCACAACAATGCTGATTTTCAAAGCAAGTCTCAGTCATTCGCCTAGGGGAAGCTACTTTTGAATCACTCTTTGTTTACAAGAAGAGAAACACTCAGATAGAGATAGTACATGGACAGTGGCATCTTGTTTGCTTTGAAGCCTACTCAGCTAAACCAATACATACAAAACTTCAACAAGAATAACCTAGTGCTTGCTTTACACCTGAAAAAAAAAATAGCCTTTCTTTCTCGCCGTACACTTCCATCTGTTTAAAGTTGTGCTTGAGTCGGAAACATCTGCGGTGCCATCAAACATTCCCTCCACCACTTGATAAATGCTTCCTCTCCAATCAAAGCAGCTGAGAAGGAAAAGGTGGACACGAATCCCATTTTGATCAGCGCGGGCCGCTCTCGTTGCCCAAATGTTGTTCCTCAAGTGCGACGAGACCGTCTTGCAGATACTGTAACAGATTGCTGTTCAACGGCGGTGGGTTTTGGCGGGATGAGCTCTTGTTTACATCATTATGGTTAATTAACAGGCAGAGTCAGTCCAGCAGAGAAGGCCTCTGTGCTTGGATGTGTGTGTGTGTGTCAGGGACGTCGGATAGAGCTGACACACGCGCAGCCATCTCATTATTGATCCAGCGCTGTCCCCAAGGTAATGCCACGTGCCGCTCGGATGCATTCGGTCATCCCTGCAGTCCCTTTGAGTCTGTGACAGTGAACGCAGCTATTCAAACAGGGAATATGAATGGATAACCAGGAAAACCCTTCCCAACCACTAATCTAGAACGTATTCAAGATCTTTCTGTCTTCCCTTTGTCTTCCTCTACCTCCTACCGGTCCACACGTCTTGGTAACACTCATTACGCTGTAATTTTGATACGCATGGCAACGTTTTCAATTTAACACTCACAGATGGGTATTTTAATTATTATTGAATGAATAGTAATGAGAACGCTGAATCTGTGCGTTCCTCTTAACGCACTTAATTAAAGTTACAAAGCGTGACGTTTAACATGACTCTGCATCAAAGAATAAGCTGCATCGCTGGTTATGGATTAAGAGGGAAACATCATGATAAAGCAGGCGCTCATTCCGAACATGTGATGTATCAGTGCAAAACAGGTCGGTACAGTAGCTCCACCACAGGTGTGAGTCCTACTGTGCTACTTTATGGAATCCGGCTCCTTGGCCTGGAACCTCCGTGTTCTAGTCTTTCATTCAAGGCTTTTATGAAGCCAGGTGCTGCACCCAGAGCTGACCTTGCCAGGGCCATGTCCATGAAACTGGAATTTCCTGGTCTATCACAGGGCTCCATTTCAACAGGCTTGCACCCAATTATCCTTCAATCATAGCCCCTCTGTCTTACAGATGTGTTTGGTCGAAGTACAAGGTCTCTCTACGGTGGTTTGATACACGGGGGACATTCTTTCACACTGTCTGGCTGTACGTGAAGTGTTTTCAAGGAAAGAAATAAGATGGCATTTCAAATTAAAATGAATTGGATTCCAGTGCCACCAGAGCAATTCTCTATTTGATTATTTCTATTATTTGCAGCGTTTTTACCAAATACGTGGCCAGCACAAGCAAGGCGCCCAAAAATGCACGGTCTCTGTGACACATTAACACCTTAAGACACTCACATCAGTTTCCTGTTAGACTGCTGCACCACCTACAAAGTCACTTTTTTCTCCATATGCTTGCAGTTTATGTGCACTGCACAGGCAGGAAAAAGGAAGCAGCGAGATCAGCTTTTATCAGGTTTGCCTACACGCCGCCCAAAAATATCAGCTGCTTCTCGCTTTTAATAACAGACAAGTAATTACAGCCTTTTTTTATTGCAGTTTTACAAAAAAAAATGATTTATCCTATGACAGACATGGGTATTGACATACAAAGCTGGCAAAGTCTTTGGCTCATGGCTGCTATTTTGTTAGTGTTGACTGATGGGAGGGTGAATTAATAAAACAGTTACCCTGGTACAGGAGAAATAAAGGCCTTGCTTTGTTCACATATGTTCACCTTTTTAAGTAGGTGTTTTAAGTAAGTTTTTTATTTTAATCTTTTTACGTGAGTCTTATAATTGGCATTCTATTAGGTGCAGCTTGGTCTTTGTTTCTCTACCATGTCATTTTCTGTGAAATATCTTTTTTTTATTATTATTTTGCCTTGAGCATATGATGGGACTTGAATCCTAATATCATCCAACAGGTTGGTGATCCTCTCTGCTCTGAGATTATTTACAGTATTTCATTTAAATTCTTCTCCTGATTTTTCACAGCAAGCCTGTTTTTCCACCTTTAAACATACTGAGCACAATGCTTGCCTGTGTTTTGTTTATGCATGCGTTCCAGTGTGTGTTATCAAAGAGACGGCATGAAAGGGAGGGTTGACAGGAACTGCGAGCCTTGGGAATGTTTGTCGTTCTTTTTGCAGTTCTGAAGTGCACAACTGTGCTTGTCTAAATCCAGGATAAATATATATATATAAAGTCAGAAATGAATATTTATAATAGTCCCCATTTACATGATACATATTTATGATCAGCATTGTTTGGTCTGAAGACTTAATTGGCAGCAGGTAAAGAACAATCCGTGTTGTGCTGACCAGTAGGCCAGCCCCCATTCATGAATTTTTATGAGAATGACAACACACCGATGAGAGTCGTTACAAAATCATGCAGACCTAAGTAGTATCCACAACGCTACGCCATTAAGTCACAAGTCTTGCCCCTCATCATCTTGGGTGTTATCAAACCCGCAGCAGTCTTCCCTGAGGCCCCAGGTGAATGATTGTGTGCATTGGCAGACCCGCCATGTTTACGCTCTCCTACATAATTCTTTAATCACACCGCTATTACCCCACACATACAGCCAGTTTAGTGCCATTATTATCTCCCAAGGTCACCGCTAACGAGGGCTGATGCACTATGCCTGGCCCGGGCTGATTGACTCACAGTTTTAAACAGGCTCAAACAAGGCCCACTCAGCAATTCAGGCGGCAACACAGCACCTTGCACAGGTTTATGAGGAGATATATTACCTCTAACAGAGCCTTCACTGCAGAATTGTCTTACCTTTGATGTTGGAGATTGCATTAGAGGTGTAGAATGCTTACTTCTGACCTGGTAAAGGTTTTATCGCCTATACTGGCAGTGACATTTGTATTAGAGTTGAGGACTTAACATTTATTCACCAAGATGGAATTCATTGATTGGTTATTTATGTTTGGAAAAATTCATAGCCTTGGATTTGTTGTTGACCCTGCACTCACTCGTTGACCCGAATTATTTGCCATGTCAAAGAAACCTATCATTCTATTCTGGACATGTATTTTGCAAGAAATGTAATTTGTCATGCTGCAGACATTTAGCTGGTAAATACAGGTTGTCTAATCTTGAATGCGCTCTTATTGCTTACATTCTTGAGTGTTGCAGTTTAATTAAAAAATGCACGTTCACATTAAATCGGCATGAACAAGGTCTTCTCATGAAATCAGCTCTGTGTATCATAACAGGTTACACATTTTTTGCGTCATGAACCATTGACCTTGATATTGTAAATGTCACGCCTGTCTTCTATAAATGATCCATCACATGCCAGAGCGGTATAACAGATTTGAATTTAAATCAGCTATAACCTACGTGCGGATTTCTCACTCCACATAGAGACGAATCCTGAAAACCCAAAGATTTAGTCGCCATGCCATACGCTGAATGAAGAGTCTGCGGGAGTGAACATACAGGTGAATCCTGTTTCATGGTTTGACTTTGTCAAACAGCTAGGAATCCCAGATAACCTCCAAATCTCTCTTAGCTCAACATCTAATGTCACATGCATAAAGCCTCAGCAATGACAATATGCATAGAATAATATCCGGTGCACTCTACCAGTAAGGTCGCAGCCCCCCCACAGGAGAGTCAGGAGCATGAAATTGAGAACTTTGAGCAGAATAAGTGTAATACGATCAGTTTTAGATCCCTGCAGTAGAATGTCAAAAGCAAAAGTTTTGACTTTATTTTGCATGAAGGATTGATGTGTATCTACAAGACAGGCTTACATAATTGCCATATCATGACTGTGGTGCTGCACTGTGTGTGTGTGTGTGTGTGTGTGTCTAGGAGTTGAATTGTCTTACACATAGTGGGTGGACTGCACTTTTCTCTGGTTTGCTTTTTTTTGGAGACCACTTGGCTTGTGGGAGCCATGCCAGAGGACACCAATCAATTTGGATATTGAGGGAGCACTTCATCTGATAATTTCCCTTACAGGAAGTCTTGTTTTTTATCTGGACTCAGCACAAACAAAGTCATTGAGCAATTAGAAGAACAAGCACACCATTCTCCATTCACTGATGCAGTGAAGAGGTCCTATTATGAAATGGGAGTGAAGTGATTTGAGATAAGTACACACATCAGATCAGTTTGGCTTAATCAAGGCCATCATGTCTCTAGATTGTTAATGAGAGGAATAATTGTCCCCCCCACCTGAGTATAGCCCTGTAAGGGTCCTTGGCCCTTCCAGAAAGGGGTTGGGTCATAGAAATATCTGTATGTGTTTGGCATAGGGCCTCGTTAAGCATAACAATGATCAGGTACATGATGGTCTCTTAGCAAAACTTAATTGCTCCAGTGTCCTACATCTTGTCGGGGGGAAACAGACGTAACCAGACGTAGCCTGAGCATGGTGTCACCAATGACAGAATTGTTTTCGATGCATTACTTCATCATTTCCAGTTCAAAAACACATTTTGTATTTGGTGCAAGGAAAATGGTTCGCCAGTTTTAGTAACTAATTAATGCCTTATCAATATTCATGATGAGTTCCACATTTAGAAAGCTGTAATAAGCTGTATTATCCTCTGGCCATTTGTGAAGTAGTTATTCATATAGTTCAAATGTAACTCTACTTTTCGACCAAGTGGTATACAATCCATATTGTTCCATTTCATTAAGGCCCAGCTGAATCAAGCATAGATACAATTAGGTGTTGTCAAGAATGAAAACCAGATATCAGTCCCGAGGCGTACAGTAGGTGACAGCAGCATGTCACAGCAGCACTTAGGCTGCATCAGAGATGGAGAGGGATGGATGGACGGTGTCATAATTCATGGGAGCCACCTGGTGATTCCCTCAGTCACCTTCCTGTTTCCTCGCAGCCAGCTGCTCCCTGCACTCCCAATCAATCAGCAGTGCCAGGGCTGCTGCAATTCACCATGACCTTGAGTGGCATGTCCCATCTCCTCCATTTGGGATGTTGGTGGGCCTCAGTTCGCTCCACATTCCTCCTCATTTAGAGATGCACCTGTGCTCAGTCTGAGATAGCCCTGCTCTCAGCGCCTGCTCTGGGATTTGACTGGATTTTAGCGGAAATGCACATATCAACGTCCTATCACCAGCTGACTCTCTGCAGGAAAGCAACTCTCACTGAGGATGCTCTTAAGTATGCACAGCAGAAGGCAGAAGTAGCAATCCATTCACTTTTTTAAACATCCCTCATGGATTATTGTTCAAATTGCATCTCTATAATGTGCTTATTTTGGTGAAATCATTCTCTCTATGCTTACTCTTTATTTTCTTTCAGTTTACTGAAGAAAAGGATTGCATGTAAAGATGCAAAGATGTCAGTGTGCTCCATTAAATCATTTTATCGGTATATAACTTCTTTCTGGGGGAAGATATAGCAGCTATCGTTTGGATTCAGTGCCCCAACTCCTCGCAAATCTGTTTCTCTGTTTGTGTCGGATGCCAAGCTTTGGAGGAGATGGGAGACCTGCTGTTCCGCATGGTCGGCCATAGACACGTATTGTCTGGACCTGGCCAGGATGGCAGAGTGGCTCCTCTCATGGCCCCTGTGTGACAGAGCTGTCTCCACATGAAGGTGACCCTCTCCCTAGATCCCACCACTCTGCCCAGCTTGCCTGTCAGGTCCTACAGGCGACATGGTCTATTAAGCACCTTAATGATGACCACTGCCTCATGGACTCCACCATATCATACTGGTGTGTACGTTTGCAATACGGCGTGCACGAGTAGTTTGGTCTTCTTCTGTTCTTTTACGCAACAGTTGAGTCGTACATGCTTCCTAGCTTGCGTCTGTAGACTGTTTCTGATTATGCCTGGATGCTGGTGAAGGTGGAATAAAGCACACTTGGGATTTAGAGGTGGATATTTTGAAAAGGCAATCCTTCAGAAAGCTTTTACACTCAATAAATCCACTAACACCCTGATGTTTCAAAACACTGCTTTTACAGCCTCATACTTTATATCCTGGCCCAGCACTGCGGTGTAAAAATGACAGGAGTACCTGGAGATGGCAACAAGCCTTGGGGAGCGCTCGTACCAACACTTCCACCTCTGCTGATTCCTCATATCTGTGTGCCTGGCATGAATAAAGGAAGTGTCCTAGGTGGGGTGCCAGGTGTATCATCCTCTCTCCCCTTGAGGTTGGCGAGGGGAAGAGATCGTGAGGCTCAGACGGCTGCTGCTGGGCTACATTTGTGGGCCCTCTCTCCTCAGATGACGGGGGATCAGAGGAGGTCTGCTCAGGCATCCTCACAGCACCCCATCCCAAACATAATTACCTTCATGTGGTCTTTACATCTGGTGACCACGTGGATTCTGTGTCCCCCTGACTCCCAAACAGGGCAGACAAGAAGCGTGTGGGGTACGGGGCAACATCACCTTGCATGAATTACATAGCCGCATTGCTCACTCGCTATGTGCTACATGCTACGTGCTTTTTGTATGCAGACTGTAACTGACTGTAATTGATAATGATTTCTCAAAGAGACCCATTCTGTTGTGTGGCTTTATATCGTTCAAGACAAGCAAGGTTAAAAGCTCATCAAAGAAAGGCACGCGTAACAGAAATGTGCATACATGTTGTCACCTTTTAAGAGCCTTTTCATATGACGACAAAGAGATACAAAGACCCTTTGTTTTTGCCGTAGGTGTGAATATCATTAGCTCTACCATCAGTGCACTATACGTGAGTAGGTGCGCCAGACTTCACCCATGAGACAATAAAACACACATGGAAATGAGCCGACAGCATGACTAATAGCTAGCAGTTTGAACCACGCGCCCATCTCAGCAAAATGCCTGTTCTCTCAAAGGGAGCCATTATACGGTTATCAATGAGCCCACTGCTCCTTTGATCTCTCTTTTAAGTGCTGAGGTCCCCCCCTCCCACTCCAAAAAACACCTTGGAGGAGCCATCGGTGTGCACACGCTGTCCTGTGTTATGCCCAAAAAGGGGATAAAAACAATACAAAGAAGCTGTCATTCTCCGTGTCCCTCCTGTCCCTAATCCCTCCTCTCCTGAGTTTAGGCCTGCCACACCATCAGCAGAGCTCAGATCAAAGTGTGAGAGAATGGCCCACAGGCCCGCAAGAGAGGGAGAGTTGACCTCCTCAGAGCTTAATATGTCCTTGGACCAGAGTCCTTTTAAGGACTAGGCCTATTCATTGAACGCTTATTCTGTGCTGCGTGCCTAGATTGAGCTTTACTGCGGAACATTGATTTTGCTTTGTGGACTTTCTCTGATGCAGAAATTGCATCTAGAGTGGCAACTGTATGAGTATGATTCAGTTAAACTACTTAAAGCCCTGATTGTGTCCACAGTGTGATTATAGACTGAGGCTGGAGAAATGCGCGCCATTGTATGTCTTATGCATTTTTTTTTAAACATAAAGTGCAGTAAAGTGCAGAGTAGTATATAAACTGAAAAATAGTGTTTGCCCATGCTAATACGACATAGGCCTTGACCTCTCATCCCTCTACTGTTAATTAGTGTTGCTTGCTCTTACCTCTGGGCAAGCTCAGATTTATGACTTTATGTTGTGGGGAGCTTTAAAGTGAAACCACAGTGCTGCGGCCTGCTCTGCCCACAGACTGCATGGGTAAACAGGCTTTCATGCAGGAATTTTGTGTGCGCAGCTGTAGCATAGATGGCTAGGAGGAGCATGAGAGCTGATACTGCAGTCCACCTATAGTTCAAATCAGTAGTATCACATAAACAATCTAATGAATTTTGTAATTTTGAATGTGATTATGCCATATTGTTGTAGCCTAGTATACAGTTTACAATCCCAGATCTATGGCTATTAGACAAAGTGGACTTCTATTACTTGAATATCTGTGCTAGCTTTTTGTTTTGTGTTGCACTGTGTAATCCAAGGTCTCTCATTAACTTTTACTGAAGGATAATCTATAAAATGACTCAGGGCTTATTATTTATTTATTTATTTATTTTTAATTCAGCCTTTTGGGTTAAAATTGAGGAACAATTAATCTGCTCTCATAACCAAAATTGATTTAACACGCTACAGAATAATTATCCCCCTTTGGTACTTGGAGGCAAAAGAGTGGAAGGTTTATTGGTTTAACATGATGCAGGTGGATTCATTCCTTCCTACTCTCAAGCCCCCGCACAAAGACTTTGTAAAACTTTGAAGTTTGCCTTTTACTGAAACTGTATAATTAGAAATGGGATTTTGCTTTGATGAGCTCTCTCATATATCCAAAACTTAAGCTGATATAAAAAAAAAAACATAAGGAACTATTTATATTTTGATTGCTTTGAGCATGCTAGCAAACTATCTGGCTTGTTTTGCTTATGTTGTCATTATTGTCATTATGGTTATTATGGTGACAAACATTCAGTACTTTAAGCCATCCTCTGTAGAGAGGTGTGTGTTCAACCACAAACATAACTAAAGTGATGGTGTTGTGTGAGGTCAATTTAGGTAATTTTTAAATAATTTCTCATGTATTAATTAAGCATTTAGTCATTTCACATATTAGGTGTGGTGTGCCCAAGTATCAATTTGTCACACAGCATTTTCAATTATAAATTTTGCAACACCGGGCCTTTTGATATTTGTTCACTACAGAAAATTGTAAAAACTGGACTTTACAGACTTACAAACAAATAAATGAGCAGAAGTAAATGGCTCTTTCAAAATTACCATGGTCCGATCAACTTAACCCTTTTTCAGCTCCCATATATAAAAGCACAAATCAGGTGTCAGTCACAGATCACATCTGCAAATGCTCAACATAATAGCACAAGAACCCAGTACAAACAGTTGATGATGCAACTGATAAATGAAATCATAGCTACTGAAAAGGAATGATATTTAGACAAATACTGGCCTGCTTATTAAGTTTATGAATGTATATTAGGGGTGCAATGATTCATTCATTGCATCGAGGCATTGATTCTAAATTCTGCTGATTCAGCTGCATCAGTCTGCTTAGACCTTGGCCTGAAAAGATATGAAATGCTTTCATCTGAATAGTTCATAATTCTTGTCAGTATTTTTATATTTTTATGATTATTTTTTAATATAAGATCATGTTGCCTGATTTGTTTTCACATTTAAGAAGAAAATGGATAGTCTTACATTAGTCTTACAGATTTAAAATTTTGACAGAAAATACTGAATCACATTGTGAACTTGAATC
>OMLF01012724.1:0-17788 GCA_900302615.1 Holocentrus rufus | reverse complement strand
AAAAATCACTGCTCAAAGTACACTCGTACAGGACAGAATTTTGTTCTTTTTAAGTCCCGTTTTATCCCTAAGCTTGTCTCTCTCCTTCATAGTTTATTTTTTACTCTTCACTGTAGTCATTATTGGTTATTATAAATTATTGTTATTATTATTATTATTATTATTATTATTATTATCATTATTATTGCTGTCAACATCAGCTTAATTCTCATTCCAAAGGTCTCCATTGAGTTAAGATCTGCAGACAATGCAAGCCAATGAAGTAAAGTTAAGTAAATGTCATGTTCATGAAACCATCTTGAGATAGCGGCACATTACTGAGGCCATAAATATTCATTCACCACAGCGCACTGAGGTGTGCTGTGGTGTTCAAATGATACTCTACTGGCACCATGGAGCCTAATATGTGCCAAGAAAACTTAGCGTTATCACCACCCCAACCAGTCTTCATTGTTGACGCCAAGCAGGATGGATCCATGGATTCATGCTGTTCAAGTCAAATTCTGACCTTGCCACCAGCATGAACATGACCGAACCTGTTGACCTTGTCTGCATGCTGTATTTACTTACTGAAAGGAGGAGCATGCTGTCTGCAGAATAGGGGAGTTGTATTTAATAAAGTGGGTAGAGAGATATTTAGGGTGTAATGTGTTTTTGTTCAGTTTTTAGGCTACAGTTCAGTCTGTATGCTGCATGAAAATTTTGAGTAAAGTTCTGTCTTTAATTTAAACATAAACCAAAATTCGACACAAAAAGATGAGTGGGGCTTTTGCCAAAGTTCTCTGAAGGTTGCACAGGGCAGCAACAGAAAGCCTTTGTATTCATTCATATTCTTTGCAGTCAGTGATGAGGCCTAACATTTTTATTCATCAAAAACATTTATTTGTTCTCCATTACAAATGTGTTGGCTGTACTTTCACATCACACTAAAGAAAACATAAAAACCCTTCACATGCAAGAACCGCAGTGGGGAAAAAAGCATCACCACCTGTCTATCTATCTATCTATCTATCTAAGGGATATACAAGGGATTTCATCTCATATCATGAACTGGGTACACTCAATTCTGACTGGCTAGAGGACACTCATTAATTTAAACTGATGCACAAAATAACTAGACACCTCTGGAACATGTTTGGATGACATTCCTGCATTAATGCACCAAATGCAAACTTTAGACATCTACCGAGTATTAGACATCTTCCTGCTCTGTTGTCTTACACAGGGCAGCAAAGTGGCAGCCAAGCAGCACAACAATAATGCTAATGTATCTATTCAATTAATCAAACTAGCACATGCTACCACAGTAACTGTACGCCGTGACCTGGTTGGACAATCTGAAGCAGAGTTACCAACCGAATGAAAGCATGGCTGAAAGCATTATCAATCTGCACCACAGGGGAACAGAAATGAATCAGAGTTAATGGTGTCTCTCCTTGTAGTTGATACAAAGTTTGACAGCACAGAAGTTGTCACACATTAAAATAAAGTTGATGTTCGCTAGCTAAGGATTAAGTCTGGCACCTGACCAATATGGTTTTTCAAGTCAAGGTAAGATCTTCTCATTGATCAATTCTACAGTAAGTAATCAAAAGTCATTCCCCACATAACAGAAGTGGATAGCAATCAGTGGCTGATATCTGATTTTTAATAAAAAGTCAATATCGGCACAATATATGAATCTAACCCTTGCAACTATGTTGACAAGCATACTGCACAGTCATATAATGAGTTACTGCTTTGCTGGCTCCTTGCTGATTTGGGAAAGCGGCCTGCCATCAGCAATTCATTTACAAAATCTGGCCTACTTGTTGGAGTAGAGGTTTAAAGTTTCCATTGCATAGGACCTTCATGTGTCCTAAATTATGGAATGGGACAGAGTGGGTTTCAGTTTTTGGTAAGATGCTCAGTTATGATAAGGGAAACAGCAGAAACATTGCCAGCAAAACCTGTTTATTCTGGACAAAAAATGGGCTTATGGACTTATAAGAACTCTACTGAGCAGCTTCAGGTTTATCATGTTTAAAGAGGCTGAAGTTTTAGTTTTATTGCTTTAAGAGCGAGAGTTGCTCCTGTTCATAATGTTCATCAGACTGTCAAGACTACAGGGTTAATCAACATGAATTCTCTAATTAAGAGTTAAGGATAAATGGCAGGAACTTCAGCAGCATTTCTAAACCTATAACCCTATTATCTTCCAGGTCCTGCTTGTTTTAGTTTTGTTGGTAATTCTTACCACAAATGTGCAACAATCAAAAGAAAAAAACATGTCTGATACCTGATTGGATTTGTCACCCATACACATGACCACAGGCAGAAACATGTTGTTGTAATTTCACACTGACGCGTGGCTAATGTTATGGCACTTTGTCACTTTGGTGAAGCTACGAGAGATTTGCAGTGCAGCACGGCCCTGTTCACTATGGCCAAATCTGTCCTATTTTCTCCTGCCTGGTTGCACTGACCTCACATGATGAATGCTCTCCTCAAGAGAGAGAAACAGGGCTTGTTGTTATTGATGTTCTCAATTAATAACCTCACACACACCACTGCAGGATTCATACCTGCACCATCCAGTACACTGCAGCATCCCCACAAACTTCTCGGACTATCAGGACATTTAGTGGGATTTCTCTCTAGCCTCTTTCAAACTGAGATTTGAAACAGGAAGAAAGGGATTTTTTCCTTGAGAAATGCTCAGTTAAGACTCAAACAATGAAACAGCATGCAACAACAGGCCAATATTTCTATCAAAACTGACAATACTGCACCTTGCAGCTGATGGTCTGAACCGTTTTTGATGCTTTTGTTCACGGATTATTAAATGACTTTTCCTGCTCTTGGCTAGATCATCTAATAAGTCAAGAGTTAATGATCAGGGGAGAAATCCATAGACCGCCCCCTTTTGCTGTACAGCATGAAATATGTCAAACACCTATCTGTAATTAAAAATCAGTTCAGTCAGTGTCCTCCATTCATACTAGGAATATTCTGATAAGATTTCCATGCTCATTAAAGACTGTGGCCAAAAAAAGACGTCCCTCTTGGCAGCATGTTCCTGCCACCTGCTCTGTGTATGAGGCCGAGCCTGTGACCACCGGCAGGCAAAGTGTCTCTCCACCAATGGGCAAATGGCCGTCTGAAGGTGATAGACTCCAGTGGCCAGGGGCCAACATGAGTCACTGGCTCCATGTCCTCAGTGCCAATACCGGGTTGCTCTAAAATTGCATGGGTTCGCCCCCCAAGCAAGGTGACTCTAGCTCCCGCTATCCCCTCTTGGAAATGTTTTCCCACCAGGCATCTCAAAACCTTGTTCTCGTTTCCTCTCTCCCCCTCCTCCCCCCTCCCCCTTATCTCCACCACTCGCTTTCACTGAGCAAAGTGAGGCCACAGCTTGAAATACCACCGGTCACAGCTCCTTAGTGACCACAGCTCACCCCCAACAAACCTGAATAATACCAGAGTGTAAAAATATCTTAAAAGCAACACATAAATATAGACATAACAACACTTTATAATACTACCTTATTAACACAAGTCTGCTCCACACACAAATCAATTGCAGAAACTGCTGCTGGATGTATTTAATGTATCTACATCTACAGTATTTGTGTGTGTGTGTGTGTGTGTGTGTGTGTGTGTGTGTGTGTGTGTGTGTGTGTGTGTGTGCGCTCGCGTGCACACAAGTGCACACACGTGTGCATGTCATGATACATGCAGGAAAATGAGAAATGGGGAAATACACACATTAACTAGTAAATGTGAATGTTTGCAAGCTGGTATGAGTGGGAAAGCGCTGTAACGCGAGGCTCACTCTGCTGACTGCATATCAATAACAGATGATTATACACTGAGCACAGTGTCCAACACTACAGGGCCTTTAAAGAACCATATCAGTGTTTCTGCATGTTTTATCCCATTTACTACACTGCATGCATACCTTACATTACAACCCACTATTTTTCAAAGGATACCATATTTTCCTTTTTATATATATATATATGTTTTTATTGAAACCTTTGCTGCTCCGACTACCATTTGTGCCCACGTTTAGAAGTCATGGTTGTTTGAATCTTTTCATCAGGGACTAGTTTCTGGCGGAGACATACAGTACATACTGTTGTGTGGGTTCTGATTATGACAGAGGGGGATGGTGTATTCATGTGCTATCAATAAACGTAAAAAACAAATTTCCCACTGGTAGTTAGCCAGAAAAAGTATTTTTTAAATTCATTTTTTTAAGTGAGAAGCAGATAAATCCATATCATCCATTACAGGATTCCCATGTTTGCTTATTGTTTGTCTTCTAGGTTTGATTTTCTGGCCAAATAGCTTGTGAATGCAATGCTGTTTGGCAGCCGACTTTGAATGTTGGAGCTTCTCACCACCATGTGAATGTACCAGAAGACTTCAAATCAGTGAGGGTATTAAACTAAATTACCATGCAATGATAAAGTAACTTTGAGGAACATGAACCCAGGCAGGATGTTCACTGAGATGTACCTATCTCAAGCCAGTTTTGAATCTCTGCAAGTTCATTTTTGCACTGGGAAAAAATGGTGGCCCAATCTAGGAAAAATGCATTCAAACAAATGATCATATGCTTTGGAAAAAAAGGTCAGCAGTAACGTTAAGTTATTGTAAATGGATTAAAACATGCAAAACATTGTTATAGTTTAAAATCTAATGAATCCACTATTTGACTACCACTACAGTAATGTATTATCTGTCTACCAACAGACAAGAGGCACATACGCCAGTGTGCACCAGTCTGGCAAAACAACACATGGCCTCAGATGCTCCATCCTCACTCGGTCCAACAGGGCAAGCACAAAAACTTACCAAATGCACCCTCTGCTTTTGCCAGTTTTCTGATGTTGTAGTGTTACTTGAATGAATCTCCTGTGCCTCAAAGATCTCAGTTTACTACAGAGCCAATCTGAAGAGGTCATCTGGCCACATGGTGCACTGTACCCGAACCAAAACAGTGACAGGAGTGTGAGAGAGACTCACATGACTGTGACTTGTGATTTCCACTCACAATAACCAGGAACCATACTTATTTACCAAATTTACTGTATTGCTGATGAATATGAACATTTACCAATAAAAGTATATAAAAACTCAATTTCCCATTGAGTTGAGTTGGCAAATTAATTACATGCATACATACAATTTGTGTATGGATGTTTGTATATAAATAATGCAGGCATGCCAATATAACTGATGCTAGGGATGTTAGGTAGCATAACAGTTGTTAGGCATGTGAAAGTGAAGTAATCAATCACTTCTCAATTAATGAATAAATCCTCCTAATGAGCAAGGAATGAAAGGTTCCCATAGTAACAACTGGTTGGATGTACTGTTCTAACAGGAACCTTTGAAGGGAAAGTCACTCTAAAACTACAACAACAGCAATGGGAGTTGCTCCATCTCATGGCAGCACTTAGCCAAACGTACATGTATAAATGCAAAATAGTACTTTCCTCCTCATAAATATGACAGAACATCTCACTTCCCTTCTATGAAAAGCTCCATTTGGCCTTTCACAGCACATACATCTTGCATACTCCAAATGTGCAGCACGGGCATGGCTAAGATGAAAGCAAAGCCCTCCAGCCTTAACAAGGAAAATGTAGCTTCAAGGGCAAATTGGCTATGAGCATTCTCAGAGGGATGGATGGAAAGGAAATGATAGAGGTCTAGAATTAATGCATTCTGCATGTTTTAGTTAATCTCTAACTGTGCGAGTCCTATGAGGGAACTCAAAGCCCTAAAAATAAAGTGACAATGTGAGAGTGATTGTTTTGCTGCCCAACAAGGAATTTGTTGGAATGTTTTTAATGGGTTAAAGGGACTCCCAGCCACTGCTAAATGACTCATTTGGACAGTTCTGCGCTGCATGAAGGATGGGTTTCGTAAAGTGGGTTTGTCAAATCTGAAGCTGAAATGAAGCGTTGAGAGAAAGCACACAGCCCATTTCAGTTTGGTAGTCATCCTCGTCTCCTCTGCACAGACTTGATTAATGGTTCTAATCAAGTGATGTCCCTCCACTGTGATGGCCCCACAGAGACCTTACCTAATTACACACTGACAGCAAACAACTCCAAATGGAACATTTATACACTCCACATTCCTCTCTGGTCCCTCTTGTTTGGTTGACAGCCATAGGCAGGGTTCACATTACCCACATTAACTTAAACATACTGGAGAAAATTGATGTAAATAGACTTTTTCTGTGTCTATTAATTATGAGCACCGAGGTTTTCACCTGCAGCCAATGACAGATAGGACCTCCAGGAAAGGATGTCAAAAAACAATGAAATCTACTTGCATTTTGGCATGGGTTGGGGAAGTCCGTGCTGACTGTATGGTTTCGTGGAACTGTGAGCGCAGAAACAACAGTGCGCTTCAACTCTCACACATTTTTCACCTTAGGAACATGGATCACAGCCCATATGAGAAACAGGTACGCCCATCTGCCATAAAGCATCTGGAGCACCTGTTCCAGCTTATTCACCTCTACTTCCTCACCTACTTAGCGTCCTTCATACTAATTACTGAAAAAACTACCCAGCATTTTTTTCCTCCAAAAAAATCAACTGACCAAAGCATCCAAAACAAAGAACAGCCATACTGCTCAGTTCAGATTTTGCAGCCTTGGGTTACATAGCTCAATCTCTGCAGGTAGAATGGCCTCAAAAACAGAAAGATTTCTTCCCCATTGGTGACAAATACCCTGCCCGTTCCTCTCCACTAGCATTCACCATCTGGTAATGGCTTCCCATCTGGACCACTGAAACGCCCACTTGGCAAAACTTCGACTGTCCCCTAGTCATTTCACTCACTTCCGATGTGAAAACAAATCCGTTGGCGGAGTGTTATTCTAGGTGTTTAATGGTACATTTACCATGAACGTCATCTGCTCTCACTTTTTTGTACCCTTAGGCTGCACCATCCATCCATCCTGGTCAATGTTAACACTGTAACTGTCATGTAAATGTATGTATCTGATTATTTTAATTGGGGTAAGGTCATCATTTGAGGAAGCATGACCCGGTTAATGCACTGAGCTTTTGCTCAATCATTCCTTTAATTAAGATATGTAAACACCTTGGTCAGATTTTCTCTTTTTCAAACTGCTCATCAAAGGTCACCAGATGCAGTAATTAGATATTGTAATTAGAGCAAAGAAGGTATTATAAAGCAACTGTTGGTCATTTTATGCATGCAAACTGGTCAGTTACGAAAATACACTGTTGGGGTTAGGTAAGGACTCTAAGAATTAAAAGTAAATATCACAAATATGAAGAAGTTCATTTTAAATTCATTGTTGTTTGATGTTACAACTTTTACTTCTTGTAGACTGTCCATACATAATATTTAATTTTGGAATAAACGTGAATCTATGGTGCGTCAATTAGGGCAAATGGAAAGTTCCTTTCTGTTGCAGCCGCACTTGCCTGATACAAAAATACACCGTCTGATAAGACGGTGTATTTTTGCATGAAAAAATTTACATAAAAATCTTGCCTAGCACAGCTTTAAGTGACCTACCTGCTAAATTACTTCTTGCTGTATCAGAGATGAGAGAAAATGCTACAGCCAGCATGATTATAATTAGGAATATCAATGTATCTGAACTCTATAGTTTGTTGAATACGCTCCATGGAGCCATAATGATAACTTTGCTTGTCCATTTGGAAATACCAGCTTGGATAATGAGTACTTTTAAATAAGTCCTTTCTAGTGCAATGACTTCTCACAATTCAAACTTCAATTATTGTTATCTAGCTAATTACAACTACTACTTGTGAGTGATGATTAATGTTTGGACTTCAGAGTAAAAAACACATTTGTTTACTCAGGTAGACCAGTAATTAGCCACAGATGATTAGTATCACCTGAAGGTCAGTTAAGCTGGATGAGAATGTTACAGGAAACATGGTAATAATGAGATTAACTATTGCAAAATCACTGCTCATTTTTTTCTGCACTTAAAAAGATGGCTTTTACTCTTGTTGATTATATTTATATTTTGCATTTATATTTATATGTGTCACAGTTTGGCTTTATTTTATCAGGATTTTCGATATGTAGTACTTCAGTGTTGTAAGGATTGCACCATTTTTTCTATCCAATATTCTGAGAACCAGTTGTATAATCGAATTCAGTTCTCTGACAGTAATAGGAAACACTGTTGTTACTGAGGTGATTTTGTTTTGTCCTGGCCATCCACAGATACTGGGGCGCCCAACTGTGGTGCATGACAGTGCCCACCAAGCAATTGCAAAATAAAGTGACGTGCCAACGCTGCAGCCGGTTCCCTACCACAACATCAACCTATGAATAGGCTAAACCCATCAGATGTGGGCAGAATGCAGGTCAGGTCTCAGTGTGTTAGCTACAGTAGCAGAGCTTTACAACTTCACCCCCTGCTGTGCAGAGAACCAGACAAGCTATGTTTCCCAGCCCTCTGCTGGACCCTCGCCTACAAAATGATCCACTGCTCACTGTTTACCACAGCTTTGCTTGCAGCACGACACTACTTTTATGTATATTTTCAAGCTGTTGTAAAATGGCAAAAATCTTTTCAAAAAAGCTTCTTTAAACAAAGCCTTTATCACTTTTAATCCAGTATATTAAGAGCATAATTAGTCCTAAAATGCTCTGATAAAGATAATGCACTAGAAGCTGGTAACAATTTATTTTAAACACCCCACATGAAGCATTTATAAAAAAGTATATAAACAGTTAAGAAATGTTTTGTAACACCCTTAAACATTGCAGTAAGCACATGAGGATATCATTAACATAATGTATTTAACTGTTTACACACCATTTATAAGTGTTTCAGGTGGAGGTGGGGTTTAAAATAAAGTGTAACCTACCTGGTAAGTCTTCACTGGGTACATTTTTTTTTTGTTCATTTGGTGCAGTTGTTTTGTTGGGGTAGAAGATGGAAGAAAAACACTGTGATGTTTCTTCTAGATTCCTGGAGGTGTGTTGAGTATATTCAAATATCCATGCTCATCTTTTGCAGTTAAAAGGTTTAATTTTTTAATAATAAATAGTTATAAATGTTATACCTGCAAAAGATAGATAGATAGATAGATAGATAGATATCTTTGACCTGCAAAACATGAGTACAGTCATTGATTTTTCGTTATTTCATTTTGTGTAGTTAAACTTATCCTAAGGGTGTGTGCATGTGGCTCAGTTGGAATACCGTGCACTTACCAACATCGCGAGTGCCAAGCTAACCCTGGACATTTGTCGCATGTCTCCCTCTTCTCCCTCTCCACATCTCTCTCTATACTGTATCTATCACACAAAAGCAAAAAGGCCAAAAAGCTGGCATTTATTGAATCAGCAAATGAGCCACACCTAGCATTGCAGGTAGACTTGGCCCAGAAAACTCACAATGGGTTTTCTTTGCTAGGGCCAGAGTAATGTGCTTGTAATTTAGTTCATGGTAATTGTGCCCTGGGTCTCAGTTGACACATTAAAAATGCACCCCACGTCAAAAGGCATTTGCACAGCCCAGCGGGTCCATAGGAATCAGCAGAGCAGCAATCAATCCCTGCCACAGGGCTCTGTGATGGAGATGACAAAAAGAGTTAGTCTCTGATGTTTTGGACCGAGAAAGTAAACGTGCTATTAGTCAGACACTTTTGCAACGTCCCTGTGCAGCTCCCTTTGAGTTATTTGAGGACTGAAATACCTTCCATACAAAAGACAAAAGAGAAAATGGTGCATGTGGGATTTAGTAGGCAGCAAATGCAAAGGTACGCCCCACAGTATGAATGATGTAACTATCATGAGGAAGGAACAAGGACACGGGGGTTAATCCCTACCCATCTCACTAAGCACTTATTTACAAGAATGCTGCATCACAATTTTAATGACACGGAGCCAAAATAGTGAAAAGAACTGCTGTGCTCACAGATCATGATCTCAATGGCACAACTATCCTTTCACATCAATACTGTAACATTCAGGATCAGGTAGTTATGCGTTAATGCATTTTCTAATGTACAGGCGTACTGCATCAGGGTTTGGCATATGCTATGAGTGATGTGCAGAGAGAGGCAGTCATTTAAAAATATATCTCTCCATTACCGGATTGGATCATTTAGTTTTATTGAAGACCCAACGGTTGTGCTCAAAGTCACATTGTAGCTGCTTGTAAGAGGAATAAAGTTATCACACCTCGGAGCGACTCTCCTCGGGTGGATTGGAAGCAGAGCGCTGGTGCCTGGCGGGCGCGGCTGCAGGCTTGCTGGGTCTAGGAGGCTGCTTTGGGCATAAATGTCTCATCCTGGCTTCCCCTTGCGCATCAGCATTAATCAGCGCTCCACATAGACACAAACAAGCACCCACACACTCAGCTTCGTTACAATCTGATATTGCTTTATCTCAAGCACTGGTCCAATTCAATCCTGATGTATACCACACTGAGAATATTAATCTTTTTTGAGCTCAAGGGATCGCAGTGAAAGTGGACAATTTTACTGTTAGACTGCAGAAATTGCCCTGTATCATTCAATTATGGATTTTGCTATTAGTGTTTCCGTCATTCTATAAATTGCATGTCAACTCAACTCGGGATTCAAGCATCTGAGTGCAAAAATATCCGATATGTGATGCGTGTGCAATGTCAGTGGGACGTATGGCATTCATTGTTGCACTAAAGAGATGTGTAATTATTGGACTCGATCCAATGTTTTTGTAAAATGTTTGCAGCACCACAACACAAAATTTGGAAACAGGAAATGTCTGACTTATAGCTATAGAGACTGCCTACCATTTGTAGGAGAGTGATGGACAAACAGCATTATCACCTGAAATTACAGCAGAGAGACAGAGTGGACCATTGAAGGGCCACTCAAATCCACAGCAATAAATTGATGTTGCTCCCCAGACGACCTACAACGGAGCAGATGGCATTACAATGTGAGGACAGCACTATTAACAGACGCCTTCTCTTTCTCTCCGGTGTGTTTGTACATTGAGAGTTTGACTGAGGACGTTGTGCCGTGGAAACGCGCCCAGAATCGTCAGATGGCCTTCCCATCATGCATTGCTTGAAAACAGAGAGGGGGACCTGTGACACTGGCAGGTGGGAAGGCAGCCACAGTTGCACCTTGGCACAACATCTTTCGCCATGTCCACCGTTTATGCAGTAGCTGGCAAGGTGGGCAGGCCATGTGTTGGCTTTTAAGAGAGACTCATTAGTACAGTTAGCATCACTAGAGATAAGGTTTAAAGTTGTTCCTTCAAACAATGTAGGCAAGCCAACATTAAATCATCTAGTTGAAGGAGATAAAAGCAACTAAACGCAGGCTGTAGTGAAACTCAAATCAACTGCAGTGTGTGCAGTGATCACACCTGAGCTGCAGAGCGGGATGGTGACTCTGACTGTAACGCTTAGCCTAGCTTTCAAAAATAAAGCAACTGCAACCTACATTACAACTGTTACTCCAAAGACGAAAGGTAAATCAAATATTTCATCAATCATTTGACATTTTGAAAATTAAAGATAACACCAGGAATTCTTTTGAACATCTGATATGTAGGTGGTTTCTCTCTAAGGATGTTAAGATAGCTTTGGAGGTTGAAACAGATATCAGTGAGATCACTGGGTACCACAGCAAAAACAGAAATCACATTCAGCACACACTGATTGACAATTTAAGTGTTTGAGTATTTAATCATAGAAGCTAAAGCCACAGTAAGGACGCTGAGTTATAGAGTAAGGGATCAAGTTGTGTTGACACTAAGTGATACTCAAACCACTAATATTGATATTGTTTTCAATATGTTGGTATTGACTTAGTGCATAATTACCCATTCTTGTGGCAACCCTAATGCCCATAAGATTACTTAAATGTTTTCCCTCTGACATTATTGTCATTACTTTCAGCTAAATAAAATCAACTTAAACAAAGGAGGACATAATTCACAGTTTTGTTTTTGCTGTTTAATTATCACTGACTAATGTGCCAAAAATAAGGTGGTTAGATTTAGATTTAAGCAATAAGCATTTTGCACATGGCATTTTACTCATTCACCAAAAAGCTTGTAAATAATATACGTGTACGTAATCAGCAACTAATTGCATTCAAATTTCAGTGATCAGGAACTCATTACTTTACTCATTGATAAGTCGTGTTATCAGCTTCAATTACATTTTCAAAGCATTCTGCACAACCTTGCTAGACACGAGCGACCTCATTTACTTTAACCTTGTCTAAAGAAACCTTTCTTGTTTCCTCGCATTTCCATTAGCTCCTAATCTCTGCAGAAGAATGATTGTACAGGATATACACCATCACTTCTAAATTCTATTAAACACAGCCTGTCAGTGCTGATGTGAAATTTCTTAAGCACCTTTTTCAGAATGGTGCTTTCAGAATGGATTGTGACAATACACTTTTTCTTTCACTCAGCTGATGAAAAGGTAGCTGTCTATTTTCAAGGTAAATTTCCAGGCCCCTGGGGTTCTTTTTCCATAGTCATGAATATGGATTCAGCAAGGTGGCTACTGCTGGACCCAAGGCACATTATGCAGTTAGGAAAGCTAATGGATCATTAGTGTTAGAAGTCATTTAAATGGGTATGTTAACTCCAACGTAATGCAGCTGATATTTGCATCTTTCTTTGCACACCCAAGGAACTATTTCTAAAGGCTCACTGTGGTGATTCATCAAATAGCTAATCTTAGCAATCATATCCATTGGCTTTTAAAGGCATTCAACATATTTTCTGTGTCTTTGAAAATGTCAGCAGGTAAGGGCTCGGTCTGTTTTCACAGGTGTGTTACAACCAAAGGTCAGGAGATATTTATTAAAAGCAACTGAACAAAACCTCTAATTTGGACAGCGTATAAGGGCAGAGTGCAGTATTCAGCGCAAGTGACTGAGTAAACCCTTACACTTTAATAGTGCATCCATGGAAAGGTGAATTTATTCAGGGATAGCTTCACCTCTCTTTTTCAAAGTGAAGTATTCTAAGCTAACAGATTACGGTCAAAACCATGTCCTTTCCCTGACACCTTTATTTTAAGGAGGGCAACTATCTTAGGGACTGTATTATACAGAAACAGATAGAGAGCTGCAAGAACATGTGGTAAATGTTCTGCTTATTGGCCAGAGGGTAAATTGGCTGCTACCAAGAGGCAGAGCAGGTTGAGGCAGAGGAAGAGGTGTAGCGAGGAGAGGCAGGCAGCACAGCAGGCAGCCAGCTCCCTACTGCTCAGAAACGTGACCTCTGGAAACCATCCAGCTCTGCCTCCGCAAGACACAACACGACCTCACCTTTCACGTCACACATGCACAAAAGAAATCCCACATCCACCATCCACTAGCCAATTAAAAAGTTATGCATAATTTAGCATGTCATTTGGCAGCGGGATCAAATTGAATATGATTTGCGGTTAATTCTTGGGAATTTTTCCCCCGAAAAGCGAGGACAGGCTGGTGGTGGACATCTGTAACCCGAATCTGTCGCCCATCACTTCAAACCTCAATTCTATCCTTGGTTCACTTTCTTTAAAAACCACACATACGGTTAGAGTCAACGCCTTGTACTGAAATGATGAATGCAAACCCTCCAGAAATATGAAGGCAAGTTTTAAATACTGTAACGTTAATGACAAAGCTGCAAAATCCTCACACCCCCGTTGTGCAAGGCCAGCACAAAGGAAGCATCTTGCCTGTGAAATGAAAGTAACCTCAATGGGAGAGCTATCCCTGACTATTAAAATTGTGGCCTGGGGTGAAATCACATTACGGAGGCAGCTAGAGATCCCTATTCTATTCCGCTCTCCATTTTTAGCAAGCTGAAGGCAGGTAGAACACATCTCCTTCATCCTCAGTGTAAAATGACTCCCCCGCTCCTCCAATTAAAAGATAGCAGTGAGGTACAGCAGACGTGGAGCTGCGATAGCGTAATTGCCCACTACAGCCGGCGTCGGAGCAAGGAAAGCTTGTCTATTTAAGCCTGGAGGGGCACAGGAGACAGAGGCAAGGTTGACACACACAGGGACATTAGCGGACATCTCTCAAGATCCAAATCCCCTCTTTTGCTTAACAGCTACAGTTTAATTGTCACTAGCACTGCCAATCATTCTTTGCACATACTTCTTTTTCTCTTCGTCCTTGCTGTCTAGGTAAATCTGTGGGACACAAGCCAAAGATGTCAATGACTAATGCACCTGTGGCGCGGAGTAGCTGCTACTATTTTCTCTGAGGACACACACACACACACACACACACACACACACACACACACATAATTTCAATGCAGTTTCACTTGTTTCAGGATTTTTTTGTATAACTATGGTGAAACAAGGCAGAATGAGGCAGATCAGCCCGCTAGGATCAAGAAAATGACACTTGAATCAAGAAAATTCTAGAAACAAGCTGATTAGCATCGGAAACAAGAGGGATTATCTCATCCCATTGGCATGTTTTTTTCACTTAATTAAGAAAAACAAGATTTTAACACTGAATATGAGACTAAATGACTTATTGAGATGGCGATTCTTTTGCGGCGCCTAACAGCACATGTGATGTATCAGTAAGCTGGGAAGTGAAACTTGTCTCGTCAGTCATTTTGCAGGCTAAGTTTGCCGAGATGAAAGATTACTCCCGGATTAAGGCAATCATACCGTGGATGGCATTAATTGAAAGGATAAGACAAGAAGTCTGGGGATACGGTAGACTGTCAGGGGGGACAGCGATACCTCCCTTTCTATTTCTCTGAGAGCAGAAGCCCAGATGGCAACAATACAGCCCACGCCCCCCCCATCCACAAGGAGAAATCCCAGTGGAAGACGCTCATTCCGCAGAGTGTCTGGCCAGCAGAAACCTCACCCTTTGATAAGCTATCATGAGCCGCCTCTCTCTCAATCTGTCTGTATTCACACCTCCTCCGGCTTACTCCGTGTCAGCTAAAGCACATTTAAAGTGATATTTTATACATTGGTGGAAGACTATCATCTCCTCTTCTCACCTCTGTCCTTGATTGATTGCTCACAAATATTGGCTCCTCTGGAGGCCAAAAATAACCATGTTTTGTTTGTTTGTTTGTTTGCTTGTTTGTTAACTTTCATTTCAAAAATCATGAGTCACAAAAAACACTTCTAAAACAATTCTAAATCGAACCAAACATTTTTTTTTTATTCTGTCCTGGATTGAACTTTTTGAAAACAAATTTTCCAATTATCAAAAGTGACAACTGAGGGAAATGCTGCATTTATTTCAACTAAGAACTCAGAAAAAATGAGCTTGTGAAGAAAAAAAAAAAATACTAATAAAAATAAAAAACAGTCATCAAACTTGAAGTTACCAGTTGGAAATTTGAGTTTAATTTAAGAACACCAGATTTCTTTGATTTGAGGTGACATTAGAGCACGCAAAAAGTTGTTTTGTTTTCTTTTATTCCTATTAGTTTCTGTATGAATAAATAAATATTCTGAAGATCAATTGGTTTTCCAAATGCTCCAGTCCTGGTTTTCCCTAGTAGTAATCACTGACATACCCATGCTGTGATGATGTGATGATGTGGCCACATTTCAAAAAGCAAGATCCAAACATGGTTCAAACATGTCACTATAAACTACTGCAAAAGGAAACTACTATATTAAGGTAACAGCACCAACCAGCGTGATCTGATCTGAAAACATAGTACTCATCATTGTCGTGAATACAATGTTGTCTTTGTCGGAAATTTAAAAAATGGGAGCTTGAAAATTGCAAGCTCCAAGTTTAAATGAATGAAGCAAAAATAAAGTGAATGCTCAGGGCAGCTTTATATTTCTATGGTGGTGTGCATGCCAAGAAATGAGACTTCTAGGCTTACGAGATGATAAAATTACTTTAATATGGGTTCCCTTTGCCAATGTTCACAGAGTAAAAAACGTCGTTATATTTCAACATACATAATGCACAGACTCTAAAAATGATGTCCATCAACATCTTTGAATTTCTACAATTCTTCTTTTCTGCTGTACGATCAATTGTTATTGATTTCATACAAAAATGATCCTGCTCTATAGAGGTACTGTACTTTGTGCTGTATTGCACTTTCAAGGACTGTACAGTATGGTTTGATCAATTAAGGTATACTTTGTAATGAATTAGTAATTATATCCCATGATTAATTTAATGTAATTTATCACGCTTTTCAAATAGACAGCTTATTCAATTGTGAACATTTTTCCTCTGAAATCTCATCAAATTAATTTTCAGCAGCAAGCATTAAAGACAATAGCACTTTTCTAGGAGGTCATATTTTTCTTATTTAAATAGGATAATTGGTGTTCATTAACCTGAAAAAATTGTCTGCCAAAGCCAGGCGACAAAACACAAGAGCTGATCCCCAACCATTGTGTTAATCTATACTCTGATGTCCAAATGAGTGGCTTATTGGAGTACTGTGATCAGTTTTCAATACTGCAAGAAAATCATCACTGTCACCTTTTCTATCTTTTCCAATTAATTCTGCAATGAGCAATAATGGGAAAGTGGTAGAATTGTGTAGGAAGGATAATTAGCACACATATTCTCTTCTCTTCTCTACTACACCGAGAAAGACAGTCAGTGGTGCGTAATCGAGTGGAGCGACTGTCCAGTGTTTTCTCTCAGGTTAACACACCTTTGAAGAAAAACACTATTTGCATAATCTCACCATACCACACTAATGTTTTAAGTGCAGAAGGAGCAAGAGAATTAGAGCAGCAGCTTTGTCTACAAGTCTGAGAGCTAAAAAGCATAAAAACAGTAAAGCAACTCAAGCAGTAGAGCATGGCATTAACATTGTATGGCACAAGTACGGGCAAGGTTAGGAGTTCCATTCCCACTGCGTCCACCCATGCTAAAAAATGGATGCACTCAGGGTACTTGCAAGGTGCTTTTGATAAAAGCATCCACCAACTGGCATCACTATGACATGTTATGAAAGCATTTCACCTACATCGCTCCCAATTTCAATAAAGCGCCAGAGGATGAATATGCTTTCAAAGTGTTAATCTCATACATATAAAAAAGATAGAAGGTCCTCCAAGGTTCCACAGAAAAGCCATTTTGAAAGTACTATTGCGAATTTTAACTCTTCCTTTTTCCTATGGCTACGGACGTTGTGCCAGTCAGTCATCGAACAATTCACTCCTTTAAAGCCAAGGACAAGAAAGCTGTGTTACCATGTCAGAACATTTATATAGAGATCACTGCATTTATCTATCATCTGTATTGATGTTGCTGATATTTTACTTGTGTAAAATTAATGGATTGAAGTAAAAGTTTTGTTATTAAGCTTTAGCTATGAATGTCTTCACGATCTTAAGTCAAATTTCATTGAAACTCCCACAATCCTTTTCTGTTATTTCAGAACTTGAGTTTGTGTATGCATTTAAAGAAGAACAAATCACTTAACCGAAGGCAAAGCTGGCAAAAACTATCTAGTTCTGCTGATAGTTTGGTTTGGTGCGTGGTGGGGGAATGCAAGACATGAGAGAATGGGGTTTGTATATTTTGGCCTGAGGGTGGCGATAAAGGAAAAGTCATGAGTTCACCATAATTGACAGGGTTCATCTGCTGGGTAGCATGAATGTGCTTTCCAAATTTCACGACAATTCACCCAATAGATTTTGAGACATTAGATTTGACATTTTGGCCTAAGGAATTAGAGGAAAGGTAATGGGGACATAGAAATCAAGAGGAATCCTCCTTTTGGGAGCATGAATGCTCTCAACAAATTTCAAGACAATCTGCTAATTAAATTT
>OMLF01012723.1:0-26430 GCA_900302615.1 Holocentrus rufus | reverse complement strand
TGCTGGGTAGCAGGCGAAGCATGTCATAGGTTTAACTCATACAGCATTAATTATACTCCCATTCCCTGACCTCGCCTCTACCGATAATCTACTTCTCGCAACCCCATCCTCTGAATGGGGGCTCTTATCGTTGCTAAAGTTGAACCCTTTAGCATCTGCTGCACCCCGGTGCCATATGATCCCCTTTGTCCTTTAGGCCCCGATGATTTATGAGGTCTGTTGCTGGAAATCACCACAATATTCTGGATGCACCGGGGAAGGCGAGAAAAACTCCTCATCACTTTTTGCACAGCAGACTGACTCTATTATGGTGATGAGTCCGCAGCCCTGCAATGATGGGGAATAGATCCGCAGTGCAATGTATTCATAGCGGATTTAGGTGGACACTGTGACTAAGATAATTGTGATAGACCTCATAAAGACAGTGGATATCATTTGAATGAAAGACGTTTACTTAAGCTTAAGCTTTTAATTTGTCCCAACCTCCTTCCCCATCAGTTGGTCAAACTCATGCCCATCACTTGTCTTCATGAAGAACTGTTTACCTTTACGTCATTGACAAGGCAGTTTCAGGAAAATGTGAGATTTACGGATGAACCCAGAGACACTTACAGACTCAGACTGTTTATGCCTAAAATAATCTGTATTTATGAATCGCCATCATGTTCACATATCACAAACCTTATACTCTCATAATTATCAGGATGTCAAAAGTTTGCATAATTTAGATTTCACCTGGAGGCAGTTAGTAGAGAGATTTCATGATTTTAAAACAAAGCAAACACTCATTCAAAGTTCAATGTATGTGTGCAAATGCCTGCTGCAAGGACAGGTAGCTTGGTACGGTATTTGGTGTTTATAAAAAGTATATGTATATGTAGCGTGTATATATAGTGATGTAGTTTGCTGTGTGACATGTATGTGATATAGTTTGTAAAGACCTTTGAGCCATGCTTGTTCTCAACCTGACTTGATTTCTAAAATCATGGCCATGCAGTAGTTTGTAATTTGTCCTTGTGATGCTCGAGACAGAATGACGTGTATAACCATCCCCATGACTGTATTTCCCAAATCACAAAAAAAAAAAATCAAAATCATAACATCAATGGCTTTTTCAACAAAAGCATCCCCCCCCCCTCAAGTGGCATGGATGGTAATATAGGTCGTCAGTTCCAAAGGACACTTATGTCAAACATAAAAAGAGTTTGTGCATTTCTCCACAACAAGACGACGGGTAACTGCGGGCCGATGGGGCTGAGTGATCGCAAAAGATCTGAGGGCCTTCAATTACTGTCACCGCAGGTGTCCACTGGGCTTGGGATAAGAGCAAATGGTTCAAACCACTGTAGGGTCTTAGTGTTAGACAGCACGTACGCTCGGCCGCGGAAGGAAAGGGAGGAATAGTGAGCTGAATCTCAACACCTGGCTCTAATGAGATTGGCATGCACACCTCGCAGCCATTAGCTGCAACCCGGCCGTGTGAAGTGCAGATTCCTCGAGATGGCAAAACCAACAGGATTACTTTCCAAGGTCTTTTGTCCAGCTATACTATTTTACATGGCTGCAGTGTTATGTCTACAACACACGAACCTAAAAATAACATGCGCAGGAGAACGGGGGGGAGAGGGGGGAGATATGTATAAATATGTTTACAGCTCAACACCAATGCCTGTCATCTGGAAAGGTGTCTGGAGGTGTTGAGTATTCATGGCCAATTATGCAGAGGACCTGGGTTGTGTAGCATTCGTTTGTGTTTTCACTCCTATTTCAGACTCATGGTGTGCTTAATGATGATTCTGCTTTTCCACGAGTTGCTTTGTTAGTCGACATCAAGCAATTAAAACTTTAATTAGGCTGAAATGAGAAACTGTCTCCGCTGCTTAATTTCTCGTTTACTCATGTAAAAGTGAGGCTATGATGTTTCATTAAGCTCTATCCACCAGGACAACCAGTAGCACTGTGCTAAAGGAACTGGGGCAACTATCTGCAAATGCTTTGATTTATTTGAGCTTTGCAATGAGGAAAACAGATGATAAATATGGTAGTTAAGCTCTAGTCATTTTAATGTACTGATGTGAAACAATATCACATCAGGGATCACAATTCTATATTGCTTTATGACTGCAAATATTCAAAAAACAGATTCAGTACCTTCAGTATTTTTTCAATTCTGAATATACAGTTTTAATTTTGAGGAAGGTTGTAACACAGCACTGTGGCTGCAATCAAAAGGCTTGTGACAAAACGGAAAATTGCCAGCAAAGTGTCTGGAATACCAAATACAGTATGTTTTCCATGGCTAAATAATACCTTTGGGGAGCAAATTGAAGTCTTCTCTGACATTTGTGCCTCAAAACATAACTCTCTTGAAGCTTGCTGTTTTCATTCATCAGCCTTAGTGCAGCACAATTTACAATAATTTCATAGCTCCCCTTAAATTTCTAAAACCATTAGTAACTTCATGGGGATTTTGCCCTCTGATTTTGATCCTTGAGATGCTCCAGAAAAGCCAGACCACGCTCTTGATTGCCTGGCTACCTTGAGATAAGGGAAGTTTAAAATTCAGCCCTAGAGTGAAAACAGTTTCTCTGTTCTTTGACTCTATTTTTGCTTTTAAATACAGTAACTGCAATGCGAACCAATTATCTACATGAATGTGCCTGCTTTTAACAATGCATCGACCTGAATATTGATGCAGTCTTGTGCGTCTGAATTTACATTTCCTCTGTGGGATACCTCCAATGAATACAAAGCAGACCACAGCCCCTCATTTTTAAGGCCGGTTCTTGCGTCTCAGGTTCAAGGACTGTGTCTACTGTTGCATAGCTTCAAAGATTTTTGGAGGGATGAAAGTGATAATCTGCTTTCGAGTCACTCCCCAACTGTGCTTGCTTCTTGGGCCACACAGACACCCCTAGAATCAGAAATGAGGGTTGCCTCCCTGCCAGTGTCTGCCAGTCGACTTGCTGAAGCATTTGCCTAATCATAGGACTCCTCTCTCAAGATTCACCAACTCCCCACTGAGGGGAAATAACCCAACTGCAACATAAAGCGTCAATCAGTATTCCTGTCTCATACTTGAAATATAGGAAAGCAGAAACGAGCTTGTCTATTCCTTCTGCCTCATTCACTACCCAGCATCACCACCTAGATTGTTAGTGTTCTTGTGTGCTGAAATGCAGTTTGCCCTGCATGTCACAGCTGTCTTGTTTTCATGTTCTCAATCTGTGCCCAAACTGCAACTGGAACAGACTTCCACCATTTATACAAACAGCCAAGTGGTGGGAAAAGTGTAGCCTCACCCAGTTAATTTTCTTCAATTTTATGTTCCTGTGCATTCATTTGACCAGATGTCAAAAAGTAATCACACCTTGTAAAATCCAGCTTGGTATGTCTGTATAGGCCTGTCACACATATCGGGGTGGAGCTTGATTTTTTTAGTAATTATATGCTGCGTGTAATTCCAGTTTCAAGTAAATACAGCTGACTCAACCACGCTGACATACCGCTCATTTTACATTCACTTTTCTCCCCATTTTTGGTCATTAAGTTGATGCTGGTATTCAGAGTGACTTACGGTGATTGACCAGGCAGGGGTTCGGTGCCTTGCTCAATCATTGCTTGCTCATTGACAGGTGACATGGCAATTTAGGGGATCAAACCTATGACACAGCCTTTACTGGACAGTCTCTGTAATCATTTAGCCTCCCTGCTGCCCACTCAGTTAAAGGTCTGTCAAGCTTTCAGCAGGGTGAAAACACTTGGTATCCATCATCTTTTCTCTCACAGTGGATATCCAGTCAAAAGGAAAATTCCCATATATTCAACCAACCAAAGTTATTCCAGTAATGACCCGAAGAAGTCATTCCAGCAGTAGGGAGGATAACAGGCACACTTTCACAACTGGGAGTTGCCCAGTAAGACTGCAGTCATGTAGTGTAAAGGTTCATTGGAGCAGTTGTGGGTTAAGTGCCTTGCTCAGGAAAACCTAAATAGAGATTGTTGAGGGTGGGCTGCGGGTCCAACTTTTCTCCTTCACCTACCTTCCCAAGTGGATTTGAGGATTTAGACCGGTAAACGTCAGGTCACGAGTTTATGGGGATGATCTGAAGAGGGCAACCCGATCCACTTGTCTCCATCGCCTCATTCAGTCTTGTAAAATTGAAGCTGACCCAAGATCAGCGTGCCTTAAAAGGTTTTTGAGGATGAATCTTGTGCTAACAGTGAGGCAGACGTGGAAGCAGACATTACAGAACTGGTCATTATACTACCGTATATGAAAATAATAAATGGCTTAAATGGCTGTCCAGCAGTATATATGGCAACTCATTAGTTGTTTTTCTTTCTCTCATCTCTTAATCAAGGTGGAACAGGCACATTATATATCAGTGAATCGGGCTGATGATGAGAACCAAATAGTTCAGCCATCAAAATGTGATTATTTCATGGTTTTTGTCGGTTTAATCTAAATGTCCATGCTTATAATGACCCTCTGCAAATTTACATAGTGCACTTTTAACATGTAATGCACTACTATGAGTTTATTGACCAGAGACAATATGTCTTTACAAACTGTACATGAGAAGGTCCAATTTTTAGGTAAAACTTTAGTAAAGGGAAATTTACATGTGACAGTATTCATAAAACTCATAGTAACTCCAATTTGTTCTTGAAGTCCAAATGAAATTCACACCTGTGAAAAGCTTGTGCAAACTCCTTTCAATTTGACAATGAAACATGGCATTCAATCGGCTGCTTTGAAAGCATTGCTACATTTTCTCATATTTTTGCATAGTACTAAGAAAGCAATATTTTAAAAACAAGGACATGCAGTATCACAGGTGAAAAACACTTTGGATAGCTCAGTCATGTTGCAGAGAAGAGGCGAGTGAATGACCCTGGTTCAGGCTGTTGTTTGTAGACAATAACATGATTCCTAAAGGCCGCAAGTAGTCAGAAGGCTAACTGTGTGCAAGTGAATGAGTGTGTGAGTGAGGGAATTAATTGCTTTCTAGGTCCAAGAGTTGCTTTGCATATAAAAATTAGGCTAACATTAACTCATGCTATTTCAATTAATGACTGATCAGTGATGTTTTACTCCATAATCATTTATTAAAGGTTTAAAATGCTGCAAAGTCCCAAATAATATGGACTTAGTGGGAGAGACTTTGCTTACCAGTCCAATGAGGTCTGTTCCCTCGAGCCCGCCAGCCAGTGAATAGTTTCAGCACTTGGCATGATATCACTGTCTCCATCTGGATCACTGCCAGAGACCAACACATCCCCAGTGATGGCACCAATGTGCTCATCGGTTTGGAAGAGCGCAGCAGCGGTTGTTTCCTGGCCTCCTCCCATCGCCTTGACATTCCTTTACTTGGCTAGAATCCGCTTTTTTGTGGACAGTTTTAAATCAAACCACTTTCTTTTCGCTCCTTGCTCAGTTCTCTGAGAGGATGTAACAGCGTTCACCTGCTCTGTGAAATCCCTCCATGTGTCAGACTTTTGTGAGCCCAAAATGCCACTGCTTCTGCTGCAGAATTGCAGGCTATTTGTTTTTTTCCCCTTGCAATGAATGCAACCTCAATTTCTGCACCGCTGAAGTTCTTCGTCACTGTATTCACTGCCATTTCAGTCTGGGAGGTTATGAAGGTATTCTCTTTACCCATTATGGCATTTCTGAAGCGGTGCCATTATGTTAATTCATGATAATTAACTGTGAACATGCTTCCCATTCATGAGTGATTGTGATTCATAAACATTCGCATGTGAATACAATTGAAAACAGGTGTTTCCAAATGTTTGATGAATCCGGCGTGAATTTTAATGTTTTATTTTTTTTTAACAATTCATGAATGAGACCCATTTTGTAATTCCTCTGGGAGGTCCCCGATACTGAGCTTAAGTTGCACCCTGTATAATTCTCTTAGATACTGATTCTAAGTTACAGAGCAGACTTTTTTCCTCTGACTTTTACAACAAACTAACATTAATTAGTCAATATATATCCCTGATAAGAAAGTTACACATGAAAATGCACATGAACTGAAAGCACGAGTTCTGTTTAGACATATGGCAATTTTCTGTCATACTACTGTATTTCAAGCTGCTTTCACATACATACAGATACAGATAACATTCAAAAGGCAAGCACGAATACAACATATGAAGGAGTAGCAAGTAAAATACAACAAAACAATTACAAATACCTACGTGTAAGCAGTGTAAAAGGAAAAGGTCGTGGGTTTAGTTTTTAAAGAATGTAATGTTGGGAAATTCTCAGGTCAGCAGTCAGGCTGTTCCATTTCCTGGGAGCATAAATACAAAAGGCCAAGTCATTAGATTTGACTCTTGAATGGGATTCTGAGAAGCCCGGCGCCTTGTGACCTGAGAGGTCCGACAGGCTCATAGTCAGTGAGGTTTTAATGTATTTTTAAAAACAGTGGGAGCCGATGACCTCCAGGAGGTAAAGCAAGCTTGCAGTAGGACACTACAAGCTTCTGACTGTGGCAAATACATCAGACTTTTAATGGCAATAAGAAAAACCTAAAATTGCACTGGTGTTGTCCTTTAAATGCGGAGCCAGCAGCACAGTTTTGTCTTGGATCCTGTTCCTGGAGCAACACTCCAGAAACATGTCCATTTAAATCTGGCTCATGATATGCTGGCACATTTTCATGTTTATTTGTAGGTACCCTGATGGGTCAACATTATAATAATCCATGAGAGCGGTATGTATTGAGACTCCCTGGGTTCAAAACGATCTTATCACTGCAGTCAGGGGAAAAGAATTGCATCTGCACTGAATATGTTTGCTGGAATGAAAAACTGAATTTTTATTGTCTATTTGTATTTTTAAATTATACGGTTGAGTCAAACAGGTTTCAAAAGCCAAAGGATTGTAAAACTCACTCAAAACACAAATGACCATGTCAAATTTTAAATCAAGTGGGGAGAGCAGCAGTGTTATGCTTTGCAGTCATACTCCATTTCCTGCATATCTTTATGTTTTACTATATCCAACACTTAGACTTAACAGTACTTACCTTTTATTAAAAGTAATAATAATTCACAGAAGCAGAGAACCCCCATAAGACATATTTGTTTGCTAAATACAACACAAAGGATAAGCACCAAATAATCTGTTAAATATTTTAGGGTTTGCACAGCCAACCTGTTGTAGGACTTTGTATTTTATGCAGTTTTTAAACCATTTAAAATGCCAATAATTTCACTTCAGAATATTATGGTCCCACTCTGTATTCAGCCACAGAAACCCTTAAACAAGCCAGAAAATATGTAGATAAGCTTTAAGCTCCCACGGCGATCATTACAAGCAGGGATATAAGATAACACAGAAAGGTTTTAATCAACAAGTATTGATTTAGAAAAACAACTAAGAACCTCATGTTAAAGGATCCACTTCCTGTTATAATGATATAGTGGGAGAAGTAGACTCAGCATTTAAAACAATGACAATTTAAACAATGATACGAGTGGTGTTTGTCACTTTTGCTGCAACTGATGCTTCAAAGGGGAGTTAAATAAGGGATGAGTAAGCTGCCTGTAGCCCAGGCAGGTGCTTGTCATCTGCTATCTCATCAAGTGTTAAATTCTTGGGCAGTATTTTAAAATGAATTCAATGGAGTGCAAACACCCACTCGTAAAACAAAACATCTTGTTTTCATTTGCATATTGGGTCAGCGACTGTTTAGTACTTGAGGCCTGTATGGACTCTGACTGAAAATAACCATACACCTTATCTTTTTCAGCTATGTGGGTGTGTATGTATCCCTTTCTCTCTGTGTGTGTCTGTGAGTGTATGTGCTCATCAATAATATTTCATTTTCACTGCTCCCCTTTGAAATGAACTCATTATGTACCCTCAGGCTACCCTGAGGTATTACTCTAATCAAGCCAAATACTCGATGTGTAATAACTGCCTTCAGCTTCACTCAAAACATTAAAGGGAACAATTCCTCGGCGTCTTGACTTGAGCATTTACAATGTAACATGGATGCAGTGGCACCCCAACGAGCGTGAAAAGGAAGAAGGTAAGCTGGGAGACAGACTCAACACCCTGGACTGGCTAGTATTTTCCCCTCAATTAACTGCCCAAGGTTGAGGTTGCAGAACTGCCCATGGTGCGTAACCTGTCTCCCAGCTCCCCTCTCGCCTCTCAGACTCATTGGGCTGCCACAATGCATCCAATCCCAGCACCAACCAAAGGACTGCCTGCAGGTGAAGCCAATAGTGCAGAATATGGTAGCGCTTACCCTTGTGCTACATGTCAATTAACTTGAGTCTAGAGTTCTTGTTCTTGTTGCCAGTTAATTGATTAATTGCTGTAAGCTGCAACAGCAGCTTACAGCAATTTTTTTTTTTGGAGATTGTGTTTCCTTGGACTCGATCGTCAGTTCCATTTTTTATGAAGGGCTCACTAGAGGCTGCATGCTAGGTGAGCATATCAAGAATTCTTTTTATCTAGAAATCTCTCTTATTAAATAATTTTTTAAGCTCCTGGCAAAACATTATACATTATCCTAGATGTGCTTATGGTTTTAAACAGTTTTCAAAGAAAGACCAAGGCACATGGGTAGATACACAAGATTTGACCCAAATAAGATTTCTATCTCTAGAAAAATGGAATGATAAAATCCCCGCATGAAATCTCATTTTTTTTCCCTCAGGGGATCCCTTCAAGCAAATTGACCCACCATTTCAGTTCAGCCTGACTTCAGTATGATTCCCAGAGATCCATATGAAAATTAATGCAATGCATTTGTATTAGTGTTGTTACAATCAGCAGCATTTCAGTAAAAGGACAATACCACTGCTTTCCACTGCTGAAATCCCATTTCATCGTCACCTCCAGAGGCCATTTACATGTGGACGGCATGTGCACTGGGTAAAAGAAATAGAAAGAGGAGGACTGGAATAGATGCAGTGAGCCAACAAATCAAACACCTGTGTAAATATTAATAACACAATAACTTAGCATTTCAATGACCATGTTTCTGTAACATTGATTAATGGGCTTTCTTGTTGCTGCGGTATCATAGTAGCAACAAATGTTTAAATAGTCAACAGAGTTTTTGGGGCAGCACAAACAAGGAATTGGTTTCCAGTCCTGTACTTTTCTGTGTGAGTTTGCATCTTCTTCCTTAGTTTGTGTAGATTTTACTTAGGTCCTCTGGTTTCCTCCCTCATTCCAAAAACATGTAAGTCAGGTGTGAATATAAATTAAAAATGAGCAACAAGATGGAGATTCACAGCCAGACCTAACACAGAGAATAAATCTGATAAACTGAAACCCAAACATGAGAAGATACTGTGGAAAAAAAAAAATGTCCCTGTCACCTGCAAAAAAGTGACCTTAAGGTTTTCTCCAAATGCCACCCTTTCTAACCTTGCTTCTGGAGGAAAGATATATTTTATGTTACTTCCATATTTCAAAGTGTCCTTTCTCACATTTAGTGCAATGCAATTTTTTTGTTAATGATGGTTGCATTACTATCATCATAGTTATATCCATTGTGGTTAAGTATACCCCCTACTTCCTTCAAAGTGCACAACTACTCTACACCACTGTTATTATGGAGAGCTTACTCTGCCAAAATGTACATTTTTGACATGTCAGTGGCAGGTCTATAACACCTGTGATAATACTGCATCATAACGCACTGTCTTGGTCACTGTCAATCAAAAACAAAGAAAGAAAACCTCTATATGAAGAGAAAGGTTATGTATAAGAAGGAAATCAACACTCACTAAAGTAAAGTGTTGCAAATGTTTTTTTTAGCATCCGCATGTCTAAACATTTCTCCAGTGAGCTAAGTCCTATTCTCAGTCCAGATACAATCCCTCCACTCTGCTGTGTGACCATTTTGTGCTTTAACAAAGCTCATTGAAAAACATGTAAACAAGTCAAGAGTACCATTTCAAGAGTCCTTTCCACATCAGTCTTAATATGCTGTAATGTGTTTTGTAGTCTTACTGAGAGGTTCCCATGGGTTGTGTCATTACAATTCTGGCTCTGTCTAAGCCATTTACTATACAGCTTAAAAACAGTAGGCGCTCCCTCCACTTGAGCAAACAAGAGCACACAAAATATGTTTACAGTGAATATTCTGTCAGGAAACATTATCCCTAACCAAAGTTTAATTTTAAGTTTGAGAGTTGAGTCGCTTGTCTAAACTTTAAGTCAAATACTGCCCAGAGTTAAAAATGTAGATATGTACAGTATATCTTTTGATGATGGTCCGTCCAGCCAGTGTTTCTGAACTCCCACTAATGTGAAGGCTGACCTTGTATGTTCCTGCATTTTACATTTTGTTCAGCGTCACACTCTGAAACAAACCTTGTCTGCCTAACCTAATTTGCAATCAGTTCTGTCCTCAGGGTTTTGCTGAAATATACCCAAAGTTTTGTCAGATTCCAGCATTCAAACAATGGATTGGAGATAGATTCACAGAAGTGAGGGTTTGTGAAATGACCTTTACTGTAAGGGGAATTGAAGTCCGCTTTAAATACAGAGCAGATGCTGAGTCCACTCAATTTTGAACTTATCTCCAGGATACAGGAGGGCCTGTTGTGTGAACAGTGTCCAGCACACATTGTTTAAAGCCTGCAATTTGAATCCAATTACAAAACAGTAGATGTGCGTGTCTTAAATTTTCCCTCCGTAAGCCTGTTCCATCCTGTCAGAAAAAAACTCACCGCGCTTAAAGGTTATCTCTAAAAGGCCTTTAAAATCACAAATGTTCAGTCTATTAGCGAACTGAGAGTGTAAAGTTGCCCTTTAAGCAGGTGCATCCAATAACGGCTGATTTTGTTCCGTTCATTATTTACAGAGCAGCAACGACTTTCCATCAGAGCTATTGGTTTGAAAGAGGAAACTATCAAAAGGCAGCCTTGAGACAAAATCAGTGTTCAAGTATGCCAGGGTGCAGTTTTTAGAGACGTGTTCATCTCTAACATTGACTGGGGAAAATTAAGTTTTTGTTTCACTGGCTTCTGCAGGGCATTATCGATGGAGCTGCACCCTGGGTTTAATCTTTCAAATCATTTTCTTCTGAAAATGTCATGGATTTGAAGAGAGACCAGGCTAAAACCCCAAAATCAATAATGAATTATTGCAAAAGCTAATAATAGGCAGGCAAGGTAAAGATTCAGTGTCTTTGTGGTGTTTTAATGCCCGGCATTTATCTGTGTGCATAAAGGATGATAGTCAGATTCTCATGGAATAGTAAAACTACACTTTCATGAAATACATGTAATGCATCAGCCTCTGAATGTAATATCAACACTTCCATATTCAAGTGCCACTGTTTCCCTTTTTCCAGGATCACACTGATACTTCCCCAAATCTCATTTTTGAAATAGAGTCTAGATCGTCATTGACTTTCTGAATCTTTATATGTAATTATACATGAGGCTATTGAGAACCTCAAGGTGTCATTATTTAGCCAGAGAGTGTGTCACAAAATCGATAACACTAGTTTAACAGCTTATGTCATATGCATGCACAATATGACAACATAAATTATCTTGTCATTGAATCGCAGTAATTAGTGTTCCTTGTCATGGACACTCACACTGTTACAAACAAATGTGTCCCCAGTACTAATTAGCATTCACCTGAAAACCACTGATGACTTTGATCATGAAGAAACATGGTCAGCAGAGTTTGCTAACACACAGTATGCTGTAACATTATTATAACAATATCACACTGCGTTTGGTAGACCCTTTCATGTTTTTAAAGTTTTTTTTTTCCACTTAAAGATGATTTCTTTTCTATTCTGAATAACTAGGTAAGTAAGCACGTACGTAAGTAAATAAATAAATAAATGTGTGAGTGATTGGTAAAATTTGAACTTCATCAGACTCTGTGTCCACTTGTTAAAAAAAGATGAATCTGCTGTGCTGGCAAACAAAATAAACTTGCAATAGCATACATTTCAATTTGATTGCATGATTTGTTGCTGTTGTTGTTGTTGTTGTAGTTTGTTTCAAGTTAATTCCTGTCTTTCTCTTCCATCTTTCATGTCTCTTTCTAAAATTCAATACATAATATGGATTTTTGCCTCATTTATTGCACATTTTGATCAATTTGCTGTCAAATTGTAAATGCACAGCTGTTACTATTGGGCTAATACAAATCGCTAAAATTTCTACTCAATTTTACAATATTTAGAAGTCTCCCCATTTGAAATAATGAGCATAAAAAGTGGGAAAATGTGTGCTCTGTTGTGTCCTGATAGCTTTGGAGTATTGGGTCTTTCCTAAAATTTATATTGAAGTCGTTTTGTCACATTTTAGGTGGGTAAACAGCAAAAATTGTCCGTCAGTTTAGGTTTGAGAGTGTAAATATCATTACTCTACCACAGTTTATTAAGTCTACACAAATCTGATTTAGCACTTTTAGATAGTTTTGAGCTCATTCCCCGGAGCCATATCAGCTCTGTATGCGAGCTAACAACACTTGTCAACTCCATATAATTGTCACTGAAAACCAAACCCTATTAGCTCTGGAATATTTGTTGTGGTGACCAAAGGCAAAGATAGTGTTCTCATTGCAGCTGACTACTGCTTTTTTCCCCCTTCTTGACAACTATGAATGATGATAATGATCCTAATGGCATTAATATGTCTTTAGGCAACTGCTGAAATTGGCCAGTCACATCCATAACGTTCAAGGCTCCAGAGTGCCTAGTAAACATGGAGTTAAAGGGATAAACTGTGCTATGTCTCAGTAAAGCCATTATGTCACCCACAGATATAAACCATGAAAGATAATTTTAGCTCATTTTATGTAAAAGATAGTGGTAACACAGAAGATAGAATTTGTTCTTGTTTCCTATTGGAGAGTAACAAAAAATGGTACTTAGAACATGCAAAGATTGAAAGAAAAGTTAACTGAGCAGTGACAACTGTCTCCAATTTTTGTTGACATTTGGCAGAGTGATGTATGCCCATTCATTCAAATTTCCTTAATTACTCTAATAGGATGTGTTTTGTAAATCCTAGTGGGGTGGTGTTGCTGTAATTTCTCCCAGCCTCTTTAGAATCATGTTTCATATAGCTCCAGAACTGAGTTTCACTCACTTCGCTTTGTCACACAAGCATGAAATACCCCTGGTAATTCACATGCCTATTAAATTTTAAAGTAACCCACTTCGGAATTGCACAGTTAACTGTAAGGGTCAGGGAAACCTACTTGTGCAACACAAATCTTCTGATAAAGAATAAAACAAAAGACGCCGGGTTAGCTGGTAGCTGCTGTGTTCATTTGACAACAAGAACCAAAGGGGTATGTGTGGTGAAATTGAACTCCGTGGACCATTACACACTGAAGTAGAACACAGAACCCAATCCACGGGCTTGCCAGGAACACACTCTCGCTGTAGGCATTATGCAGGAATTAGGCTTCCGACCGCAAATGACTAAATAGGGAAATCTAATTAAATACAGGATTTGTAAAAGTATCTGTGCTGAGGATTACAAAGGCTCAGCCTCACTAAATCCACAGAGCGATATTTCACCAAATGGCGGTTACATAAACCAATGGACAAGGCAGACCTCTCTCAGAAGGCCACCTCTGTACTCCTTTGTACACTCAGAAAAAAGAGCTACACAGCCCCAGTGGCCAAAGATACAATTATGTACCTTCTCTTTTTGACAGTGAAGTGGTGCAAGTCATTCAATCAACTTTTCCTTTCATTTACAATGGAAAAGCTTAAGGAATGCTATTAATAGCAAGGGCATCCTAAAGGAGAAATGGCGCAACTGTGATGAATAGGGGTCACCATCTTTTGATGCACCGAAAAATAACCTCCCCTGTTGGTTTATGAGGCATAGCTGATCAGATTGACTGTGCTTACTGAGTAGTATGACACTTCAACCTTGCAGACAAGTATTTATCCCATATTAAAAACTTCATATGCTAATGGAATCAACTTTTTCCCCTTAGTGTATTTCACCATAGCTAATAAAGTAAATCCATGTCGTCCAACATAAATGTATAAATATATGATTGAATGAATGACTGAATGAATGAATTTTTGATTTTCATATCATGCCAAATTATTTGGGCCATTGCACATGGGATTACAAGATGCTACTAGTCAACAAAAAGGAAGAAACGTATGCTGGTAATAACATACATTTGGAAATAGAAACACTGTAACTTCTATTACCGCGCTACTGTAACTGTAGTTTACAGTAAAATTGACAATTAAAAAGAAAATGGTATTCATTTTTTATTTAAATTGAACAAATTAATTAATATATAATCACTCAGTTGTGCACTTCAGCCATATAGTTTAAGCCATGACTTCAATCTTTGATTTGTATTTGCTGGTAGAAGCAGTTCATTTGCGCTAATCAATTTCTAGTTTGGAGAGATCAGTGTGAAAGATAATGTCTTGGTGTTGAGGATTTTCAAATACTAATAGCAACCTTGACACAAGTCAAACCTTTAGCCCAGAGAATATAAGTGTAATTCTCCTGTGAAGACGTTAATCTCATCTAAAATTAACTCTTATCAGACAAAACTCGTAGCAGGTATAAGGAGTATGTGTGTGTGTGCGTGTATATGTATGTGTGTGTGTGTGTTTTGAGGAGGGGGGATTTTCCGCATTGTGACCCTGACAAGGTGCTTTGCCACCGTGCAAATGAGTTCAGAGCTTCAGGGGCTTTGGCCAACCCATGGCACGAATCCATGTCCAATTATTTGCCTCGGAAATTGCTATAGCTTGCCTAATGTCTGGCAAAGACCCCCCTCCTACCAACCCCTCCACCCCCTGTCCCTCTTCCCTTATTACATAATAACATAGTGGTGGCACCCACCCTAATATTGAGGAGCCATTATATGTTAGGCCACCTCCATTTCCCTCTGATGAGAGGGAATGATTGCTTCCCCACGTAGGCTTTAATGACTGATAAGAGTGTCTGATCGCAGGAAGGTGCCCTCGCTGTCATCCCAGTGAGCTCAACACACCGACGAGAAGGGAACATCTCTGCGTGAACAGCTTCCAAAATGGTCGGGTGAAGAATACAAGTGTTTTATTCCAGAGCTACTCCTCTTTTCATTTCGTTCTTTCACCTTTAAATTTGGTTCATTATACTGATATGCTGAGATAGCGCAAGTGTCAGATCCAGGACAGAGGGAACAAAGGAAATGCATGCAGAATATTACAGAGGACAAGTCAAAATTTTAAGAACAACTATTTCCAGCAGCTCATTATTCAATCTCCATAAAAAGATATATACAAATTGTCCTTTTAAAGTCCCATATGTTGTTATATGCATTTAAGTCAAATACTACCACTCAATTTTGTGCAGTCTAATTGTAAGCCTAAGGTAGGTGGCGCATTTTCAAAAGGTGATTGTCCCTTTGTGCAGAGGCACAACCTATGCCACATACTTAAATGAAATACTTCCACCAAGAGCATTTTTACAGAATCAATAACTCCAATCCTCCTTGTAATTTCCATTGCTTTTTGATGCTTTGGAGATATAGGGATTGTGCATTTGACATGGCAACATAAAGAGAGACGTTCTTAACCAGATTAAACCACCTCTCAGTTCCTGTGGGGGTTTTAAACGTAAAAATAGGCTCTCCTTATCTCTCCCCCTTTCTATCTCAGCCTTTCATGTGTTTTATCTCACAGTAAGGTATTTGTGAAAGGATAATTCTGTGGGTTATGGAAACATGCTGAGCAGGTCTTTGCCTCTGGGGTGTAATACAGAATGCCAGAACAGGATGATAGCATTCTAACAACATTCAGTTTCGTCTTAAAAGGGGGATTCAAAACTGTCACTTTATGCCCTTGTGAGATTTGGCAGTGGAGATGACCATTCACTCACCTGCTGAGAGAGTTCTTGGTATAAATGTGGCTTTACTTAAAAGCCGCATATATACCAAGCTTTTACTTAAAGTAATCATCCATGACATTTCCGTGTAAATTAATGTCTGTTTTGCTGCTACTGATCATCAATTGATTTAACACGATTTTGCGTTAACATATGCTGATTTCATCAATGCTTTGACATTTTCTGTTCTAAACACTTGCTGCCTGGTAGGTCTTCCCAGAGAGAAAATGCTCTGCTGCACACAAGGTGATGCATTTTACATTTCCAGCAGCAGCTATACACAGAGGTTTGCTTGGAATAAATAGAAGTAGAAATTGATAATTAGCATGAGCAGTGATAGCCGTCATGGCTGAACAGACAAAGAAAAAATTGGCACATAAACTTCGACTTCATCATCAAGGGAGAATGGCACCTACTGGAGTGTGTTCAGTAGGTATCAACTTTTAATCTCTCTGCAATATGCATCATAAATCTGTCTTTCATTTGCACTACAGTGGCATAAATGGTAGACATTCCCCTCCTTGCATCGGTACTGCCTCTATCAATTTGCTCTGAAGAGGCCACTGGACCACTTTCCTTTACAAATGTGGGAAAATAAGCCTAAATGGGCTTACTGAAGGACAATCTTAACATTGCAAACATGAGCAAACATTTTGTAACTGGAAAATACTTCTTAAATTCACATTGCTGCTTCATACCGTCATTTCTTGTATATAAAGCTGGGACATTTCAGAGTGAGAAAAATGTTCTCAATCCAATAAATCACTATTTAGGCAAGGCCAGGACAGAGAAGACAGTGTTTCAAATGGAAGCCTGTTGCAACAGAGGAGGCTTTTAATGCACAGTAATAGGTTAAAGGGTGATGAAATGTCTATGTCTATGGCATGCACTTCAATAACAGTTTCAATTAAGAGAAGGTAATAAAGAAAAGATGTGCATTTGTGTGATATACTGTAACCCTCTGTGCAGTGTTGCTCTTACACAGCTCATCACTACATCATAAAATCTTGCCTTTTTTTTTTTTTGCCTAGTAATGATTCAGTTGACAGTAAATGTCCTCGCTGCAGCAGAGTGTTGGGTCGCTGCTAATGCGATGTGACCCCATAGTTGTTCATTAACTTGCTGCTTGTTTTTGTTTACATTTCTGATGACAGACCGCGCTAACCTCCGGCATCCACACACTACTGCCTGCCCAAACCTGCATCAACCCTGTCAAGATTAATTTAGGGAGAAATTAACCAAGTGGCCTCTGATCTCAAACTGTCAGGCAAATTGCAATAGTGAGAGTTTAATTGGTTAATATGCCAGTCATGCTACTAAAATTATTTCAGCGGCAATGTCCTGGTGCTTTATTCAAAAGGAAATGTAAAAACTAGTCAAGTGTTTTGTTGAAATTTTTCTAGGAAATGATTTAGCATTGGATTCCCAAGTACTGTTTGAAAAATCAAGATATAATAATGAATAGCACTGCAATAGATGGAGTGTCTACAAATAACACAAATGGAAATATCATAGGTGGATGGATGGATGAATGGATGGATGGGTGGATGGATCAGCAGACAGATGGAAGTTAAGGATTATTTTCCGAATTGCAGAGGATTGTCAAATTTCAAGTCTTCGTCGTGGCGTAATGAGATGATGGCCAAACCACAAAGGGTTTCATCGAGCACGTCCTCCCCTGAATGAATTGTTCAGCGTGGAGACAGCAGTTTTTATCTGTCTAATTTACTCAGTCTACTCAATCATGTTGAAACTCTACCATGCGTTGAAAAGATGGGTTTCTGGTGCACGGAATAATTGCCATAGGGCGTAAGAGAGACTCGTCATCGACACGGCGCTTTAAATTTAGAGTATTTTCAATTATATTTCAAACATCTCCTTAAGGGGTAGCGCTGTGGAGAAGAGCCCCCCTCCAACAGCTTTGACTTTGAGACTTAACAAAAAAAAAAAAAAATCCTCTGGCCTTTGGCTATACAACTTTTAAGTGTACCAACTGTATGTCAGTTATCCCCTGAAACAGTATGTGAGGATTAGCACCTGATAGTTCAGCAGAAAATACCTCTCAACCCCCCCGAGGACTTTCTATGACCCCTGCATGTGTTGTACACAGCAGAAAAATAACTCACCTTACACAGAATGCGCAGTGCAGACAGAGAGAGGGAGAGGCAGAGCGAGCAAGGGAACAGCTACAGAGCACAAAAGCAACTCACCATACTAACATGAACAGAAACAAACCACAGTAGTAAGCTGACCTAGTTGACACCAACCACCTGAAACACTTCTTTATGGAGGTGCAGCTCTCAATATCCTTCAATCCTTTTCCATTTCAAAGTCTTCCCCTCTAGTGCTCCTGGTTTCAAATCAAGAGACCTTTGGCCCCGAGTGCCCCAACACAGAAGGCATGGTGTGTGTGTGTGTGTGTGTGTGTGTGTGTGTGCGTGCGCGCAGAAAGAAACAGAAAGAAAGAGAGAGAGACAGATTTGGGATAACCGCTAGCTACACTGATACCGTTATCTCTCAACTAGCATAAAATTATAATGGCCACAGTTACACTTTTCATTTCAATGCAACTTAACATCCAGTCACACCAGGAACCATTAAGTGACACGTCTGGATTCACACAAAAATAAAAAAATAAAATAAAAAAATCCGAAAATCTGGTTGAAATGATATTTGGAAACATGGAGTATTGCCTAAATATGGGAAAGTGCATGTAAGAAATTAATTGAGCTACACTCAAATGGCAGCAAGGCTGTTTGAATTTTTTTTAAGTGAAATACCTAGAAATTTTCTGTCATGATATCAGTAAACTGTGAGCACGTTCATGTTTACCAACTTCACCATCCAAACCAAATGGATCTAATGTTGGGTCCACCAGAGTCCAACTCTCTTGACAGATCACTCACTCGTTACTTTTTAGGAGACACTTTGTTTCACTATGAAAGGAGAATAGTGCTATTGTTTAAAATTATAAAGTATGCAAAGTGACATGTTTTTGACACGTTATTTCCCAGTGGAGACTTTCATTTCTTCTTGAGGGTGTCAGGTGACTGACAGTAAGCAGAAAGAATCATAATCAGAGCATTAATATGAAAACACTAAACTCAGAAAGAATGAAATAATGGAGAAAAAGAAAAAAAACCACTGAAAACACCAAATGAAGTCTTCATGTTTACTGTCATGGATTATCTAGCTCTGTGGAAGTTGTGTTTCAAACTCTGAAGAAATGAATGGCAGCAAATGAGTTCTTCTGAAGTTAGGGAAAAAAAAAAAAAAAAATCTCTAACTACTCTGTGTGCAGACACTCCGAGGAATAATGTGAAGGAGACGGGCAACCTAGACCACTGACGCAAATTTAAATACAATTCATGACTAATACTGTCACCAGCTTGGGGAAACTAGCACACATGAAACAAAACAAAACAAACAAAACAAAACAAAAAAAGTAGTGAATGGCAAGCTCTTTCTACATTTATCAGATCGGATATTCATTGCAGGTATCTGGAATTACACTTTGACTAGTTAAAACTCTAATTAAAGATATCAAATTATATTTTGACAAGTCAAAATGCAATTTTCCATGTCTGTGATTACATTTTGACAAGAAAGATTCAAACTACTTTTGCCAGTCATGTATATGGGGTCTCTAATTATAGATATCTACAGTCCAGTTGTAGATATCTGTTATTCACATTGCAGATATCTACAATTCAAATGAGACATCGACAACGTCATTCTGACTAGTTATAATTTCAATTGAAGATATCTTTAATTCCATACAATTCAAGATATCTACATCCTCTTAAATTACATTTTGACTAATAAGAATAACATTATAGATATCGTGAACCGGAAAGAATTTAATTGTCGTTATCTATAATCAAATTATAGATATTTTGAAATAAACTTTGATTAGAGAAATTTAAAATCTGAGATATCACTAACTCATTCTGCCTAATAAAAATGTAATTACAGATATCTTAACCTTGTGTTTTGAGTATGCAAAATTACGCTGCAGGTATCTGTAATTACATCAGAAGCGGGAGGCAGGAGCATCGGCAGTCAAACATTACTTCCTCAAATGTGTGGAGATAATAAATATGTAATTTGTTAGATTTAGCTCTTGTTCACTACAAATTCTCTGACGACAAACCTTTTCAACTTTATGGCACTTTCTAACTGTTTATCTTTAAAAGCAAGTGCTGTTTTTTTCTGCTTACACTGATTAAATGCTTTAATAAATTTGATGTATAAGGCACAAAATCAGAAGCTACAGCAAGTGGGAGCAGTTGGCGGTCCACAGTACTTCCTACTCCCTCAAATGTATGTGAGGATAATAAATCTATAATTTGCTGTGGATTTGTACGACTCTCTAGCGAACAATGCTCTTGCTCACCACAAATGCCCTGATGAAAAACCCTTTCATTCTAAGGCATTTTATAACTTTAATTTATCTACAACAGCAAACGCCGCTTATTGTGTTTATTCTGTTTCTACACTGTTTAAACCCTTTGCTGGACTAATATCCCTTGGGAACCTCATGCACACCAGCTCTGACTAGCCGTGATTACAGTTGAGATATCTCAGACTATCACTCGGATTAGCCACAAGTGAATTACAGACATCTGGAACTGTAATTTAGGATATGACGAGTCAAGTGTAATTTTCAGTGAAGTTATTGCAGATACTTGTACTTTGACCTATTTGGATGGGACCTATTTTGAAGTTTTCCAAATGATGGCTGAGTTTTAATTACCAACATAGGGTGTCCATGATGTCATGTACCTGTTCGACAGGATTAGAATCTCTGTAATTTACAGAGATATTACAGAGATGGAAGTGGCTAGCTGAAGCTATCGGTACAGTCCCATATCTCAGCAATTTGTGATGCTGCTCTCTCTCTCTCTCTCTGTGTCTTTTTTTTTTTTTTTTTTTTTTTTTAACATCTGAAGATAGACTCCCAACAGGCGATATAGCCTGTTAGGTGTTGTTAGGCTCCCCATGCCAGACAAATCAGCCACAAACTGTTCAAAAATTTAAATACCAACAGAGTGTGGGAGCAATGTACAGCAGTGTGTACAAATGTTTCAGTGAAAAACACGTTATTGCATTCCAGGAGAATTCAAAGTAATAAGAAATCAATCAATAGGGCCTACAGTATTCAATAGCAGTCAGAACCTACCAAACACCCATTTGTTGTATTCCATACATAAGTTTCCATTTGGACGGAATTAAATTAAATTATCATCAACGTAATCTGTATATACAGACATGGCAAAAAACAAACATAGCAAATAAACGTTAAAGCAGCTTGCCATCATAATAAGAGAAAACATCTCATTTCTGTGTTCTGCAACAGATGCGCAGCAAAGTTTTTGGAAATTTTATGGGACTTGAACTAGCTACAAGTCGCAGTTTAAATGCACAGGTATTATCCTTATAAGTATTGATTCATCACTTTCTGTGGGCGGAGAAGTGTCAATACCTGACACCAGAATTTTATTTGGGCATATCTAGGAATCTGCTGGGTCCCAATTAGTGTGGATGAGACATTCTTCTCCGCTGCAGCCCCACTTTGTGATCTAGGCTGATAAGACGGATGTTTTCATATAAAACCCTTGCCTAGCGCAGCTTTAAAACAGACTGAGACTTGCGGGCTCCATGGCTCTGTGTTTACTGGCTAGTCCCTTTGGGGAAAGATTACAGCGCAGCAGCAGACACTGAATCAACTCAAGGAAAATGAAACAAGAGCTTGAAGACTCATGGATGAATTGTGGAGTTACTGCACAATACAGTAGAATACTGTCTTGCAATTCATCTCCAGTATAGCCATTTTCTCATTGCAGATTGTAGCAGCTTTCCCATGGCCTGCTAACAGAATGTATTGATTTTGGTACTGAAACCATAACATACTGATTTTGGAACAGAAACCATCAGTTCACATGTCCATGGTAACTTGTCCAACACGGGCCAAAGGCTCATGAGACTTAACACATATTCTATATGACCATGTAAGCTTTCAATTTAAGAATAACACTATAATTGTGCTTATGTGCCCTAACAGCATTCTGAAATAAATACATCATTATCTAACATTTCTCTGAGTGACTGTACTAATTTATCACAAGTACAGCCATTATAGGAAAGCATTATGCGAACATGAACCAATTTGAAGACATATGCCAGCACAAGCTGATTATTGTGATGCTTTGCATTCAAAATGTAAATGTGTGAGCTGAAGTTGCACAAAACTCAGTAGATTTAGGATACATTACAATAATTATTATTATTATTATGATTGTTATCATTAACTCAACTTACAAACACACTCAAAAATACATATGCATCCATGACCCACCCTAGATCAGCTTACACTGGGTCAAAACAAAAGCCATCGACATCAAAATACCAGTAGGAAAAAAAGGAGCAAAATCCAATACCAAGCTCATTAGGCTGGTTGCTGTTGATGTATATGCTCCCTTCAGCAAACAACATGAGGCTTCCACTGCTCCTTAGAGTCGATGAGTCAGAGGTGTACTAAAAATGGGCAGCAGCTCTCACTGCTCTTATAGCCAAGCTGTCCATCAATATTTGTTTCATGGTCGTGTTCAAATCAGAAAAAGGGACAGCTGCATGCTTTACATTTATTTAGGCCAACATACCTTTAAGCACAAACACAGAGACTAATTCCATGTAGATTTTTTTTCCAAGCAATATAATCAACCAAGAAGGACCCCATTCACTCATCCTGTTATCCACTGTAACATATTCACATGCCATTTAGACAAATATTTAAATGCTCTGAAGCGAAACTAACGTGGTATGAAACTAGACAAAAACTAAACTTGCTTGACAACTAGTCAGCTGGTCATTTTGTGCATCTGTGGCATCTCTATTTATCTATTTTGCCAACACAGCAACAGATTCAACAAAACAACAAAATTAAACATTTATTACCCTGCAACCTGACTTTCTACAGTCGATTTCAACAGTGCTCTATGAAAGCAATAGAGCACCCAAAGCCATACATTATCGGGAACAGCACTATAGGTATAATGATCTACTGCATTAATCAGTGACTCATGATTGCGGCCAAGCCACACCTGGGATATTAGTTACAACAGCTATATATTCACATAGACAGAGTAAACATGCTATTAGCTGTTCTCCTGTCAAGGTCTTATCCGGTTTCAGTTGTTTACAGGCAACTTTGATAGTGTAATGGAGTATCCTTGTTGCTATGACTAAAGCATGTAACACACTAGATGCACAGATATAATGGTCGCCACCCACCTCTTTCACTGAGCTATACATTACCTCTAATACATGGAGAAGAAATGATGATCCCAGTGGTAGACAGTAATAGTTGTCACCATGTGTTTTGTTGACATCGTGCTGTGTGTCTGAGTTTGAGTCTGAGTCAGACAGCAAAAACTGAAAGGGGACAAAAAAAAAAAAATATGAGCTTAACCGATTTGTTCCAACTCAATTATGGCGTTTGCAAGCATAGACCCAAACTGGGCTACTTCAGCAACCAGACTAAGAATCCAGTACAAAAAGTAAAGAAACTTTCTCTGCATGTAAATGTAACCACTGACGTTCTATTCCTTGTTATAATCTGCTGCATATTTAATATCACTAGTCTATGTATTACTCATAACTTCACAGTAGGATCAAGGGCGCTTTGTGGAAATCTGAGCCCCCTGACACTGATGAGTCCATTTTACTGCAGTATCAGCTCGCCTATCTGATGGACTTCGTGTAGCTCAGAGCTCCCTGAAAGTATCACCCCCCCCATATTCATGTTTTTTAGTGATTTAGTTCTTCCTTTGAACAAAATTGCACTTCCCCACAGACAAACTTTATGGATGTAAATACAAAAAAACAGATTTAAGAGGGTGAGGAATCATCCACTTTGTCTGCAAGGTGCTGAAGATTAAAGTAGCCAGTTATTTTCAGGGAACCTTAATAGCACTCAACATCTGGATGGTATTTCCTCAGAGGCAATGCATCTCTCATATGGCTCCTTTGGTCTGATGAGAGAGCAGCAGCAACAACAACAAGGTAATTTCCATTACAGCGTAATGACAAATCATTCACCAATTTCTTCACCATTGCAATATAAAAAAAAAACCCTACAGAAATAGGAGAGACTGATTATTTTAGATGAAAGCTGACTATCCGTAGGTTCGATCAAGCTGCAGATGGTACGGGGAACAATGAGACATGACACAGAGAACGACACCACTGGAGAACAACACCACTGAGGAAATGAGCGCTCAGCCACGCTCCCTCAAGAGCTATTTATCGCTGTTGCCATGCCAGTGGATGGAGTGTGTTTATATTTACATTTTTGGCATATGGCTGACATGCTAATCCAGGGTGACACAAAGATTTTTGTGGACATAATATGGCTGTTGATTGACGTTCAGGTGTATGGGGATTGAATCTGGACCTTTTCAGCTCTGGTGCAGCCTTGCTAACCATTACACCACCCTGTAGCCTCGGGGTGAGCACATTCTTAGTGAAATACTGCAAATACTGGCCAGTTGTGAGATCATTGCAAACTTACACTATTATTCCTCTTGAGCTTTGAGGGATGGGAACATTGCTCATCCCATAACAGAATGTCATGAGCCCTAATTATATTTTAGCAAGCGCATTCAATTATTACAAGATTTGTGTACGCCTTGATTGCAAACCGTATTTGACTCACCAACAAGTTTTAACGCAGTCACAGAAAGTTGAAAGATAGAGTTGAATTTCTCTGAGCTTACCACCTAACAAGCTTACACTATTTATTTTATGAGAAATTGATTAAATCTATGGTTTCTACAGAGCCTTCAGCTTATATCAGGGTTCGACCAGACAGCATCTAATTCATGTGCTCAACACCTTCTCAAGTTTAATGTTTCTCCAAATGACTGAGCCCAGTCCACTGTATTGAAAACCACCTAAAAGTAGAGAAAACAAAATAGTGAAAGTGAGTATTGAGCAGTGGTGGGAATTTGGATCTTTTCTCTGCCTCAAGGTCATTCTTATTTATTTATTTTTTTTCTTGGTCTGCCTCTGTAACCTGCATAACTCACCTGTATTATTAATTTGAACACTGTATTATTAATTTGAATACCGATGGCATTCCTCCATTGTACCGCAGGTCATTTAGCCACAGAGGTAGACACAGATTTGCTCATTCACTACACCATTCAAAAAAAAACCTGGAAGTATTTTCTAAGTACCTCTCAGTATGGACAGACACTGAATATCAATACCACTCACACCCACGCATGGCAGTTAGTTAACAATGAAAGCAATTATAGAAGCATCAGAATAATCAATGCTCACTGTCTTCATTTGGAAACAATTAGTTGTATTGCTTGTATGTCTAATCCATATTTGACAGCATGAACCACAGCCATGTGTCCTTTCAAACTATAAGAGAACCTCAACATGTTCATGAATGGGAGATGATAGACTCATAATATGCTTATCTGAACTTTTATAATTTTGTTAAGTGGTTAGTTTGTAAAATTTTCAGATGTGAGAAATCAGCAAATAAGGATACAGCAGTCTTTCAGGCATGGGTCATTTGACTGAATAATTTTTTTCCAAAAGCGTTAAGATTCATTAATCAATTCTAGATCAAAAAAAAATAAAAGGATTACAGTGTAAATGTTATTTTACAGTATCAGTGGACATTAAAAAGTCAGATTTAATTTGCAGTCATTCTGTGCATCAGCCAGTCATTTTGAGACAGAAAAACATCCTCAGTTCCATGATTTCGTTTTTTGATAGTGTACCAAGTGGTAAAATCATTCGTCTACACTTTTGGAAAAGTGTTTGAAATTAATTTGATTCACAAACCAGAATAAACTGTATATAAGAAGTTCAAGCAAAGAGTCAGGTCGCTGGAACTAGACAAATTTTTATTCATAAACATAACATAAAAATGAAGAGGGCGGCTGATGTAATTCCTCTTTTTATGGGGTGCAAGACCTAAGTCAGTCCAGTTCATCATGCAGATTTGTGTAACTTTCAGGTCAGCCAAAAGTTGACACTTCAGAAAGGAAATGTTGATTCTACTTTGTTGTGCGAGATGGAAGAACTGCTCATCACACAGGTAGCCAAGCTGTTTTTGCCTGTTGTTTCATCCACAAAAGACTGCTGGCACAAATTCTATTTTTTTATAGTGAGAGATGCACTAAAACTGTAATTCTTTAATTGGCTGTGTGTGTGTGTGTGTGTGTGTGCGTGTGTGTGTGTGTGTGTGCGCACCTCTCTGCCAGGCTTTGCTGCTGGTTGATGCCGATGTTGAACAGAACGGGGTGAAGCCGTATCACATGCTCCTCCTTCAGTTCCCACGGTAACGAGGCGAAGGTCTCCGGGGGCAACGGGACCTCGACGACCAGACTGCCCCTAGAGACAGAAAGTGTGTGTGTGTGTGTGTGTGTGTGTCAGTCATTTATCAGGCTGGGGATAACCAGAATGAACCTCAGTTTCAAAAATAAATGAATACATAAATAAAAATTCGTAAAAATCCAAAATAAAATTCAG
>OMLF01012722.1:10719-31163 GCA_900302615.1 Holocentrus rufus | reverse complement strand
TGTCTATCACACATAAAGCGCAAGGGAAAATGAAAAAGAAATCATCACATACCACATACACAGTAACTACTTACACTAACATGATTAAACATGCTTTTTTTCCTCTCAAAAGTACAGTGCTAACTGGGGTCCATCTATGAATAATTCAGATGACCAGTTAACAGAATACCACCAGTTTGTGGTTTGGTGCAAATAAAATACCATGAAAGTCAACATAGGTACAACAAAGCTGCTGTGTTCAGCAATGTCTTTGAGGCTGGCACTAGAACCAGCCTTGTTGAACATCCGTGTTTGGGAGACTAGCTCTCATTATGAAGCTGGGTATTGGAAACAATTTTGTCTGTTTTCTATTAAGAGATGGCTTTATTCATCAAGACCAGAAGACTGACTGAAAAATAATTTGTTGATACGACAATATATAATAGCTGTCTGTGCCCAGTCCTGTGAAAGCCCAGTCCTTTTACCTCCTGGGGAAAGATGGTTTGGTTTATCATAATCCTTTAACTGGGCTTGAGGATTACATTGCACATGTGTGTTTATCACCGTGCACTCACACAGGGATTCATTTCAAATAGTCAAGAGTCATGCTGCAACAGAGGGGAGGGAAACTGCTTGGAACAAGATCTCAGTGACTGCATGACATGGAAGTTCAACTTTATACAAATGTGAAATGTCCCGCTGTGGCACATGCCAATCAAAAGGTAAATGGGTACATCATATGTTCTTCTGCTATAAAAATGTCCTCAAAATTCAATTCCTCAAAGTCCAGTTGCAACGCCCACAAGTCTGACTAGAGAGAGTCTTGGCACCCTACAGCTGTCTGTGTGAGTGCACAGTCAGAGATCAACTTTGAGATTTTCAACTGTGAGCCACAATTAAATGCAATGGGCAGCTGGGCATGGGATTTCCCTCATGGACAGAAACATATAAAAATGGGTACTGAGACTGCTGGACTTGTATTGAACTGCAGAGAAATTTTGTGTGATCCCTATAAAACTGACCCTAAATAACCAGTGATACATTTTAAAACAAAACATAACCGTAACTGATAAAATCATGGAGTCTCTGGGTTTCCACTGGCCGGCCCTGAATACTCGTTTTCCCATCAAAGGCACTGGAGAACATCCTAACCAGTGGAACTGTCAGGAGGCATTACGGTGACTTTCTCTGAGGGTTTACCACTGGCCTTGTGCTCCCTGCCTGGATCTGAGTGACACTGCTGTGGTGGAGGACACCTCTGGCTTGAGTCTGGCATGGGGTAAGAAAGCGGAGATGGTGGCACATCTGAGTTTTCAGAAGCAGCTGGCCCACTGGAGTCTGCTACACAACCGCTCTCTGGATGACTGGTTGAATCAGGATGTAAAGAGGTTTGCTCATTTTGCAGCATCTTGAGGGTGGGGTAGTTGCCGGACTCTGCCATGGCTTGATGGAGATTTTTCCAGACCGTGTCGCCATCCAGGCTGCCGCTGAAGTTGCTGGCCGCCTGGCACAGTAGCTGGGTGTGCTGGCGCAGCTGGATGATGTCACGCTCTGTGGCATTGCTTTGGCGCAGCAGCTCCTGAGTACGTAGGGTAATGTCCAGCAGACCTGACTGTTTGAGGATTTCGACTGTGTTGAGGAAACGGCGGTGGCGGGCACTGGGGAAGCCGTTTCTATGAGGCCCTCTGGTGGCTAGGAAGGAAGAGGACGTGTGCAGGGTGGAGCCAGATGGGGACCTCAGGCTAGACGAGGTGGTAACGGAACTCGAGGAGGAACGGCTATCGCTGCTCGAATAGGAACACGGGCCTGGCGGCCCAGAGCTGAAAACCGCTAATTCAGGCTGTTCGCGAAGGTGCTGCTTAAGAAGACTACTGGTGGCCGGTGAGTCATCGCTTTTGTGTTCAGTACACACCCTCTTGATCTGGTTCTGGGAGTCCTCGCTTGATGAGGTCTTATCTGGAGGCTTTTTGCTGGGGTGTGGGGCAATGCGGGGGTAGGAGTTGAGAATGGGCAGGTACGTGCCGTTATTTTTCCTTCCTGTGCCATTGGTCTTCCGGGACTGGGGCTTGTGGAATTGAATGGTGGCAGGTAAGCCTGGGGCGATGCTAGGCTGCTGGAGCAGGATCACGTGGGCGGCACCAGAACCACTGGTCTCCCCTTTCCTGCTTCCCCAGAGCAACTGGCCTCTTTTCTGGATCATGTCCGGCTGGTCAGAAAGTGAGGAAGAGGGTAAAAGAGGAAGCAATAAATGGGACCAAAAGTAAATGGAAGGACAGGAATGAAATAGGTTGAGAGGAAAGAATGTACCTTCATTGCTCCAAAAGTCTCTTGTGCATGCAAAGTGAAAACTTGACACTCAAAACTTTCAATGATTCATTTCCTGCCAAATGTTTAACTTGACCCGTGGCAGGAATCACAATCCCTCACTCCACGGATGTAAAAATATCAGCGCTCCTATCAAAAGCTTTGAATGAGTTCAAAAGTGGTGAAAGGTCTAATCCCACAAGGCATTCAAATGTATGCCACTCACACCAGTCACATTCACCTGCCTCTGACATTTGCCACACAGATCCAGTGAGTCATAGCCTCATTTCAACCACAGACTCGATTTGTAGCTCACATGCCTCACTTTCCAACTTTCTCCTCACTGCCATACTGAGAAGACTGTATTTCAAATAGTTCCGTTTTTGTTTTTCTGTCCTCTCCACGTCTCCGTTTCACTGATGTCTTCGAAAAGCTCTCATCAGTATCATCTTTCATCCCTATTTGTCTAAACTCCTTAGCGCTGGCTTTGCTGCATTGTGTACATCTAATTTCTATTAAAAAGTAATGACTCACACTCCAAGCATATGGACGAACGTGTCTTTATTTATTCTTAAAGCACAGCACAAGTGACAGATAAACATGTTTCAGCTCTTGGCATCTTGTGTTTTAAGAATAAACGAAGACATTAATCCATACACGCGACAGCACCGGTAATTCCTTTTCAAATGAGCTTTTAATTTGTTTGCACTATTCCCTGATCTCTGTATATGCTGTTTCTGTTTCTTTCATGTGTACATCCATAAATTTAATAGAACCATTATCAACACCGGTGCATGCTGGTGTAACCTTACTGCCCCACCTCACTTTTATTGTACCTTTTTGAGCACCATGTTCTTGATAATGTAGATGGGTGGGATCTCACGGCGCCCTGGCATCTGGACAGGATTCCCTGGGAGGTGAGTGGGTTGTTTAGCCCTGCCTTGCCCTGGGCCCTGGCCCGGCTGTGGAGCTTCCCTGTGATCATTGTCTCTGGGCTGGCCTTTGCTGCTGCGCTGGTCCTCCGCATCTGTGTGCTGCCAGTCTGAGCCGTTGTCTGAAAAGGAGCACAGAGAAGAGGACTGAGAAAGGCTCAGAGAGCAATTCAGAACCCTCTTAAGTTCATCAATGTCTTGTTGTCCTTCTCTGATTATTTTTCTTTCCCCTGCAGGTACTTCAACTCACCAGAGTAGCCCGAATCTTTTTCCGAACTGCAGCGGGAGCCCCTTCCAATGGAGTCGTCTGTGTCTTCAGCACCACGTAAGGCCAGCAGAGTGGTGCTGTTGCTCTTATCTTTAGCATTCTTGCTGGATGTGCAAGGACTTCGCTCACTCAGGCCAGGCTGTTCCTTCGGCATGCCGAGCCGCCCTGATGGGAAAGTCCAAACCAGGATAAAACATTTGATCTGCCTCTGACCGCCAGCAGGCATGTGAGAGCAGTTTGTCTAATGGGTTATTTCCAAAAAGTTACTCTTATCATTTTTGCTCCAATGATACAAATATCAGTATTATTCTGTTCTTATCGTGGACCAGTACATTGTCAGATATTTCAGTCCAGTACTACTAGAACATACTGTGTGAAGTAAAACAGTGTCTGATTCTCAGATATGATTTTTAAATTTTTAGTCAGACAAAGGTAATTTAAAAAAGTCCTTGTTCAGATTACGATTACAACCAGTAAATCTCTCATTTTTCTTTTGTAGTCAAACATTCTTAATAAGTAAATCTAAAACCTTTGAAAATCAAGGTCTTGATATCTTACTGAGGATCTTATTTTACATTTTTCTTTAAAAAAAAATTAAATGGCCTCTCTGCTTGCTTCTAAATAACTAAGGCAGTGTGGAGTTTATGGTTGTAATAAATTCATACATGTATTCACACATCTGAGTTTTGCACAGTGGCATGCAAATTCATAAGAGACCTATTATAATCTGGTCTGAAACGAGATCACGACAAAGTCGTCAAAGGACAGAACAAGTTCTCATAATCATAATTTTAACCAAAAACTAGACAACCATCTTCTTTTAAACTTAATTAAATAAAATATATATAAAATGTATTTAGTTCTCATCTTTAATCTAAAAATTGAGAATAAAACAAATGGAACTCAAAGTAAATAAAAACTTAGCAAAAATTAAGCATTTTTAACATAAATTAACCTAAGACAACCTAACCCCCACTGAAAACTAACTAAAACTGAACTGAAATGAAAATAAATGTTGGAAATTAGAAAAATAAAGCCTAATGAAAAATCCAAAGCTGTAATAAAAACACTGGTAGGTAGACATTAGTAGGGAAGGGATTCAAGACAGAATAAAATGAATGTACCACAGGAGCACTAGGAAATACAAGACTGATGACTGAGACAAATTAGATCTGGTGCAGACAGGAATAAGCTACCACACTGGCCTCTCGCTGTAAAACTGGTTTCTGTGTGCAAAGACAAACTGTACAGAGACGATATGGTGGACCACACATCATTCTCCAGCAGGAGGCACACTGAACAGTGAACAGCAACTGTAAGGTAACAGCTGAGCACAGGTGTATATGGTACCTGCACCTCTCCTTGACAATTGATAATAAAACAAAGGCTGTAAAAGCATAAGTACATCACTACTCCTAAGACATGGGGCTTGAGCTTGTGCACGTGTTTGTGCACGTGCATGCCCACTACACATTTACAGGGAGCCAGCCAAGAGAGACTGACTGGGGTAATATGTTCATGTTGTCTCTTTTTAGCATAACAGGTGTCCAAATGCACATAAAGTTACTGATCAGAGTTTCTGTGCAAACAATGCAGACGATATTAAATTTTACAGGGCTCTACCCAAACACTGCCATCTCTTTCCTGCATGACAAGCTGTTTGTGTCAAGCTTGACTGTCATAACACCAGTAGCCAAAATGGGAACACCTGCTCACATGTGTACCCACACTTAGTACCTGTTTAAATAGGTCTAGAAATATTGGCCTGTGAGAAACTGCTTGAATTGCACAAGGAGGGACATTTAAGAATTAAAAGATCCTCAGTAATGGAGGAAGCCATTTTAAAAATCAATGTGTGAATATACAAAGCATAATAAGAGTGTTTAAATTGTAGCCTGCTTCCAGATGGGTTTGAGTGAACTGACAAATATAGGATACATGCCCTACTTTTAAAGATGCTTAAAATACTGTTATGAAACATTTTGCAATTTTGTAAATGGGCCTGCATGTGAATAGGAATGTCTGACAGACATGGGCTTGTGCTGCCTTCAGGGTGCTCCTTGCCAGCTCGTATACTTCCAACTGTGGAAGCTGGAATTTTGATTTACTGCACATTCAGATGATGATGGCCAAAGTACAATACCAAAACAAAGAACACGACTGGAAACGGATAAATGACTAGGTTTATTTTCCAGCTGAGAATGCATCATTTAGTCAGTTTAAATGACAAGTAATTTCCTCAAAGAGTGTCACCAAACATGTCCAAATAGTCCGACTTACTTGTAATAAAGAGCCGGTTTCATCAGCTGGGAAAAAGGAAAAACTGGGTATCTTGAATGAGATTTAATCTTGTGCATGTCAGGCACATAGGCCATATCAAACTGTAAATATTCTTCTCTATTCTGACAATCACCTTTTGTTCAGATTTAACAAAATGGACCGAGTTACAAAAGTCGATTTTTGGCTGATTTTTTTTTTTTAAACATCCAGCATAATATAGGTTATTCCACAGTGGCAGAAAATGTGTATTAGGCATGTGAATTAAATTTAAAATATTAGCATTACTTTAACGATCATTTACTCTCCACCTCTTGCAAGTTCCCATGTCGGCGACAAAAATTTCCCACTTTCCCTGGAGTGAGTTACACTTTCTGGGGTCATTTAAGTGCGCTCACGTGCCTTCCGTGTTTCCGATAGTACTTGAAGGCAGCACTAGTAGCTCTCAGCTGCACAGCGCTCCCTCCTCCCCTACCCCAAACATTATGTAACATACAACTTTTGAGTCCAGCCCTCCCTCTGACATACACTTCCTCTCACATTGATCGTAAACAACACTTATAGGATATACACACACCAAACAAAGAGGTTGAACCCCCCGAGACCACACATGGCTGCAGGAAATAAACTCTTTAAATATGGGAAAGTTATTCAAGAGAGAAGGAACAAATATGCAGATTCACAAGCAAGCTGTTATGTCACGACTATTAAAACACATTGGATGTGTTATTAAGTCAGTTGTGAAGAACAGAAATTTTACCTCTACATGTAAAAACAGCCAAGTAGCCTATTTCCGATGACAGGTCGCTTGCCCCCTCTCACCCAGTCCTCGGGCACCGAGCATTAAGGCCCGGCCTGGAGCGGGTGCTGGATCATACTTATGTTGTTATCTCTCGCAGTCCCGACAAAAAGACTTCATTCTTCTCTCTCCTCCATCCTGGCTTCCTGGCGAGGTTATGTTGTAGTCTACAGTACGAATGGAAGGAGCTTTACCACTGTCAAGTCGCAGGGAACACAAGAGCAGTTCCGGTAAAGGTTTTCACAATTAGATACACAAAGACGACTCAGTCACGTTTCCATAGCGGTATAACGTGCGCGAGTGGAACCACACTTTTAAAAGGCAACTTGAAGTAAATGAAAGCTGTTTTCCATAAACGCCTCCATTTACAATCTGTCCATTTCTTGCTTAGCGTATATCAAAATGCCTTTCCCAAAATTGTCTTCTTCTTTTTTTTTTTTTTTTTAGCTTTTAATTTGAACTTCCGGTGTTATCCACTCTTTTGCTAGCTAGCTTGTCGCCGCTCCGAGATTTAACGACCCGACGCTGAAAAGCAGCACAAAAATTAAAAATTAAAATTACAATATCAATAAAATTCTAGCAGTCAAAATCGATAGATTTTGTCATGCGACCCTATGTGCAAAACAATGACCGATTAAAACCCACCCACCGATGACATAACACATCGGGTTTATATCACTCAGTAGTAGGTTACCTTACCTGAACCCACTGTCGCCTGTTGGACCACCTACCAGCCCAAACTCTTCCCTTTCATGAACTCTACGCCAATTGGCTGACATCGCAACTCCGACGGCCAATCAGGAAGGAGTGCACGTGTCGGGGCGGGACAGCTGTAAGTTGTGGCCAGAAGCAAAACACAAAAATTACTGAGCAGCTGCTATAAACAAACCATATTTTTTGGCTAAGGTCTCCGCGTTAAAGAGCTGGAAGTCTGTTCCGGGCAGGGAGAAACGCCCATTTGCATGTCAGCATTTGGAAACACAAAGGAGTCATGTTTAAACAGTTGAGCTGTAAGGGCATATCGGGTCAGACGAAAATTATGAACTCCATATGAGGAAACTGAATCACTGCAGCAACAAAGAGTGGGACGGAGCAGTGGCAGAGCAAATACAGGAGGGATCTCAAATTATGTGTATGCAAGTTCCAACCCATTCCAACCCAACATTGCAGCAGCTGATCAAACGGGTCAGCAGTAAACCATACATTGAGTAATCAGTGAGGTCAGCTGGTGTAATGTTTGGACAGAATGAAAAGCTATAAATGGGTCAGTAACATATTGAGATACATGTTACAGAACAAAGCAGATGCTTAAAAGAACACTGATAAAATATTAAGCAATTTACAGCATACATCTAGGGTGTATAAAGTATTTGTTTGAAACTACTTTATAGCAGTCATCCACTTAAATAATAGATCTATGCAGTCAATGGGCACTCCATCTTAACAAGTAGCACTTGGGCTACACTCCTCAATGAGCTATGGCAGCATCTGAGTTGAGGGGAGTGGCTTAATGCAGAAATGTAGCCAGGATGTGGCTCATATGACAGGCTGCTGGACTCTGATGACTGAAAATAGTTACAAATATCCACATTAGATTCTTTGTGCAAAGAATTATATTACAAATTTTCCATATTTGCAGCAGACACTTTATTTTTACATTAAAAATTCTCAAATAACTAGACAGAGCTCGTGTCATCCACAGAAATGACAAAAGAAGGATCAACATTCAATACAATACAAATATTTTCTGAATCAGCTGCAAGATAAGAGCATAAAACAGTTGTGCCATGGGGGCTGGCTGAACCACATGCATGAAACATACATGCAATCCAAATTAACCAAAAAGTTTGTGGCAACAATCTCATGCTTCTTCCTCACCCGTCACCATGGTGACTTTTCAGGATCCATTGACCTTGTAAATCCTCAGCATGCCTAATACTGAAATTAGTGACGAGAGAGTGAAGTCCTCAAGTGATACTGGTCTAGTATCTCTGCTTTGAATCTCTTGGATACATTTCTCTCCCTGTGGAACGTTACATGTGGAAACTAGGTAGGCCAGGCAGGCCAGAGGCGTTCCTCAGACCAGGGTGACTGCTGACATGCATGGTTTCTGGGGAGGAGAATTTGATAAAAGTAGCGCACGTCTCTTGGCTATGGGCCTTGGCTGCAGCACCTGCCAGGATGTGCATGATGTTCAGGAGAACATTCTCACTGGAAGAAAAAGCATACACGGGTCAAAATGACAGGAGGAACAGACACTGAGTTCATAACAAACAATTCCGTTCCAAAAAGAATATCAACATTTTAAAAAAGGAATTTTGCAGCCGTGAAATCGTGGCTGCCGAGAACCATCAAAGTGAGGTTGGGGTTTTCAGTTCATTGGCGCAATCCAAAGTAAAAGTGTATGCATTCATGATACTGGTGGATAAGAGGAAAGCATCTTATGATTCAAGCTGAATTCATGCAGTACTTTTTGTGGTTTTCTCCACACCTGCCCACATGGATGCTGGAGGCCAAACACCAGGCAGCCTCCCCCTCTGGTGTGGGGGGCTCCTGCAGTACTCGGCGGGCAAAGCAGAGGGCAGCTCCTGCCAGCTGTGCAGGCAGGAAGACCACACACTGGCTCTCCAGGAGGGAAAGCTCCAGCAGATAGCGAGCCATCCACACCACCTGATGGCACACAAGATGATGATGTGTGTGAGGCTCACTGTCAGATGATAATTTGAACAGAGGAATCAGTGATCAGTGTCAACCCACCTTGGCACTACAGCGTGCGATGGAGGCAGTCAGCAGGAGGAAGTGCAGAGGGGGACAGTAGGACAAGTCAAATTTGAGCCCGCAAAGGACTCTGCGCTCCATCCGCAGCAGCTGATGCTTACTGTAGCTGTTGTCCATCAAGAAGCAGAGTCCAGACACCTGGAAGAACAGAGAATCATGAGAAGATTGGGAGGATTGAGCAGGGGAGAAGATGAATGATTCAACCTTCTGCTTCTTATGCTGCAACACAAAACAAACATGAACTGATAAATTTCATTCAATGTCAAACATGCATTTCCTGCCTCACTGTGGCACTGCCCTGGTGTCATGAGCTGGTGAGTCAGGGGTCATATTTTAGTGTTTTATATCTGTGTGCTTTCAAGCTTAAGTGTAAACCACATGAGTAAATCATTAATGTACTGCATGTGTTTTACTGAGCAGTATAAACTTAACACTAGCTCTATTGAGAATCTCTTTACAACTTTCTGATCACCTTATCAGATTTTTTTATTCAAAGCACATTCATCTTGCACTCATATAAAACTACTTCTCCACCTTTAGAACATATGTTCAGCTTATTATGGCTAGCTAAATTAAGCTTCATGAATGTACCACGGGACTACATAGCATCTGCCCCTTCTCCTTACACAGGGTAGGTTAGCAGAGCTCTCTTGTGCATTTCCCCAGCAGTAAGTGAGTGATTTCACACTCACTTACAGGCACTCACATGTAAGAGTTGCCCAATACTGTCACTTTGGTAGTCACGGAGGAGCTCCAGTAGAGCAGTTGGTGTATGAGTCATGCTCAAGGCCAAAAACATCAAAAGAATATGGAGTACACTCACCTCTCCTGCTCTGATTAACCCAACAGGTTTAGAGATTCAAACAAGATGCTTTTAATAAACAGGTTTGCCTTCATGACTTTCAAGCTATCACTTGCTGAAGATAAATACTCAGAACATTTTCTTCACTCAACACACAGATCACAACTGCAGTAGTCATTAAGTATTTGGACAAATGAGCTGGCACCCTGGAGGAATCAAACAGGTTAACAATTTTCCAGTTAGGTAGGGATGATCACCTCGGGCAGGAGACACTCTTCCTTCTTGCCAGCAAGGAAGAGGCAAACCACACCAAGGAGCTGCAGGTTGACTGTTGACACCTTGATCTGGCGGAGGGAGCGGTTGAGGAGGTGTATAGCCAGATACAGGGTTTCATCTTGGAAATGCAACAGCTCCTGGAGGGAGACAAACAGCATCCGAGACTGAAAACCACACATTCGGACAGGGGGTTGATTTCCATTCTCAAATGTACTTGAACATTTTAAAAAAGCAATTTGTTTTTCCTGTGACCGGATAGCCAAGTCAAATTTTCGCTTAGGCAGGCAAATTATGACTAATTGTTCTGCAACAAATATGCAAACATTCAAAGAGTCTAAAGAAAAAAGCGAAAATATATACTCTCAAGGCGACATCATGGCTTTACATCGAAGCCTTGGTTTTAATCTAAAGGCTCATGTAATGTACCACTCACATGAACCTGGATAAGCCAGTCCACCAGGACAGCGCGCGTGGCATCTGTGAAGGGCCGGGGCAGGTCAGCGTTGGCAAAAGAGCTGTGGAACTGGTTTCTCTGCACGACGGAACCGGAAAGGGACAGAATAGACTGAGATTAAAACAGGATGTAGACAAAACATTTCAATCTCTGATAATATTAGTGATTAAGTTACTGTGATTAAGAATAATATATGCATATTGTCAATCACCTGACACCCACAGGCAAAATAAATAATGAAAATCAGCTTTCCTCATTGAATCACATCATTGCTTCAGATCTTGACTACTAGGAACACTATTCCACTGTTTGGAAGGGAAAAAAGGAGGACAGTCCTCAGTTGGCGGAGCAGTGGCCAAGGTGCCACAAGGTAACATTAAATATACCCAGCAGCTTGAGTTTTAGGTTCACACCATACTGGGGCTATGGCACATTATTCCGTTTGTAACCTTCAAGATCCTCTTTGATGAGGCGCCCCAGTGACTCATTGTGTAGAGCAGCATGCAGCATATTACTGAGCACAGCAGCCAGGGTTTGAGTCCAGCCTCAGCCCTTTGCCTCATGTCATCCCTTCTATCTGCCCTGTATTTGCTGTCTCTCTCTACAATACCTATCCCATAAAGCAGAAATGCACAAAATTCTTAAAAAAAAAAAAAAAAAAAAAAAAGATCCTCCTTGATCTTTGAACTGGATAGAAGCAGCAGCTGGGACCATGTGAACACTGCGAAAGATGTTTTTATATTATGTAACTGGAAAAGCCTGAAGACAAGGTGAGCCAGTGCATGACTTATGGGATTCAGAGAGGAATGTTTACTAGTTTTGGGGAATGATTAGATTATATCAAGGTCTTGAAAGGTGAATCTTGAAGCTCCATCATTTGATAATGACTCATCAAAATAGCAGAGGCTTAAACTACTAAGCAGACAAGCACCAGAATTCCTAATTGCTCACCATCATGTCCATGAAGATGTCCCAGGCATAGGTCCGGTCCCAGATGAGGCCCAGTTTCTCCATGGCTATCCCCACCTCATGCTGCAGCAGGCCGGGCACCAGTGCCTGTAAGCTGTGCAGGCCCTGAAACCCCTGGGGGTAAAGAAGCAGGGGCTCCTCTGGACACCCATCTGCGACACGGCAAGAAAATGAGGACAAAGAGAACTGCTACATTATTCGTTATGCAATTAGTGTAGTATTGGGACAGTGAAACATGAACTAGAATAAAATGTAATTAAAAAATAAGTAAATGTTCTTAAAATGATTCCATCATGGATGAGGTCTTAGATGATTTATATCTCATAATCACTTAATTTACCGTTCTATAAAATGAGACAGAAGAGAGAAAATATCTCATCACAGGCTTCATTTCTCCCACCCATAAATGACTTCAGTCATTCTGACAGCTTCAAGTAAGCATTTTGTGCATCAATTTGTGGGTCTCAGTTGTGGGAATTAACTTCGAGTACCTTTCATACTGAGCATACTGCCAGCTGCAAGTGTCCGACTGTCTTCATGAAACCCCATGATGATGTCGTCACTTGTGGACACAGATAGCCTCCTGTCCTGCAGACAGACAACATTTTAAACATAACTAGTGCAGCATGCATGGTCATTTGTAAATGGCACCATATGGGTCTGACAGATGAAGTTACATTATTTTATGCATTTAGCTGACACCCTTATCTAGAGCAGCTTACAGTGGATGCAACACCTTACATTACATGCAAGATTACATACAGCAACTGCAAGGTGTGCAGAGGTCATGGCCTTCATACCTAGACAAGCACATTTTTTTAAATTACTTTGTGTGTGTATATGTACATGGACAGAGTGTAGAATGATGACATACCCATCTGCGCTCCATCTCCATCTTGGCAGGAGCCATCTTGGGCTCATCTACCTCCAGGGGCTGCCAGCGGTCTTTAGGCCCAGAGGCATTAGCCCAAGTTCTTAGGGGGGCGCGCCTCTCTTCCGCCTGCAAAGGGCGAAAGAATAACAAGTCTCTTGATAGAGACAATGAGGACATCCTCTAGTCCAGTCGTCTCCAACCCAATCCCTTGTCTCTTTAGATTTAGTTCCAGCCCTACCCCAGCACACCTGATGCACACTTTCATGCATGTCCAGTTCCCGTAGATATGTTGTGTAGATATGAAGATGTGGTTGGAACAAGAACTTGCAGGACAGGAGGCTGGGTTGGAGAGCACAGTCCTAGACATTCTGAGAGGGTAGCCTACCCAAAGTCACTATTAACAGTGCTGAGGCATGAGAAAATTATTGCTTGTTATGTTGTCTGTGGCTATTTTTTTTCCACTAAATGACACTCAAGGTAGGAGGTATGGGAAGTTTATGGCAAAACTGGTGATTCAAGACCCAGAAGCCTACTGGTTCCAGCCATCTAAATGGATGATGATTTACACTTTCGATGGCAAGTCAGTAAAGTAAGACAGAAAGACAATGGAATTTGAGGGGCAGGGTTGAGGTTTGTTTTTTGGTAATAATTCAACCCCTTGATGTCAATTTGTGCTGCATGCCATCCTACATGTTGGTAGCTCACCTGAAATATGTGACATAATGATTTATGAGAAAAAGTTTGTTTTAAACTGTTTATAATTTGATCAGCAGGTAAAGTCATCCATTTGTTTGGGTAAAAGATGTAAATGAATGTCAAGACTTAAACATAAGGAGAGCTAAGGGAGGGAAATGTTGAGCATATTAAAAGCCAACAAACAATAAGGTGAATACCTCACACAACCCGGTTGAAGCACACTGACTTTTGAAGGTTGGAAGCTGAATTCAGTGGCAGCAGGCCTAAAAACGTTTGACTGACGACATGTGTCCGGGGTCCAGACCCTAGAGGGGCCTCACCTTCTTGTGTAAGTCCAGCAGAGGCTTGGAGTCGCAGAGGCCGGTCCTGGCCATGTCAGAGCCGGAGACGGGGTTCCCCTGTTAGCCAGCTGCAGCTACTTAACCACGGGTCTGGGCGGAGAGGAGAGACAGAGAGGGCCGCCATGCCGCCCGGACTGCCGCTAATAAGGACAGGTGGCCCGCTGATTGGAGGGGGCGGACACCGGTGTCAAGGTAGCCTCAGTAACAGCTAGGACTTCCGGTCAAAAGTTACAAACAAATAAGCCAATAAATAAATCCTTCATACAGTTGATTGTAACAGTTTTTTTCCTTTGGTAAAATAACCGAAATTGTTTCTTTATGTTTAAGTAGTCATAGAAACGCTTGAGTCTTAAATCGCGAGACGCTGAAAAGGCCTCGCATGCAGCATTGTTTAATAGTTTTACCCCGTTTGACGATATATTTATGATTTCATTGAAATTTGAATGCAGTGTGCTGTTTTTTCTGGACATTCAATTTCATTTTCATTATCCCTTCGATAATTATGTTTTTATCTTGGAGGAGTATCTCTGCATTTGAACTGATCATCTGATTGGTTTGATCCTGCAGGTGCGAACATTTCAGATCCACTACATGACCCTACTTATGGCAAGTGTTTCAGTTCATTTTAAGGGAAAACTAGGTGGGTTTGAGGGTGAATCTTATATCGTAGAAAATTCCTGTAGGGACACACACATTTTGCTGCAGTGTATCTTTCTAAAATCAATCATTCCAGCAGTTTTCCTACTGAAAGTACGATGGCCGATAAACTGATGTCTGGCTGACCAAGCTCTTTTAAAGCGAGTACACGTACACACCAATATTTTGGGGCTTTCTATCACTGATTGTAAGGAAGGAAAAAATTATGCTCTTAAATAAGATAATTTCAAAAATACTGTATATCCATTTTGGAGAGAAACATGTACATAGCAGGTAGGGGCTCAGTGTTTTGCTCATGCACATTTCAGCAGGACCCATGGCTGTTGGAGTGCCAGTTTTTTCAAATGCTGGACATGTCATTTTTTCTTCAATTTATTCTCAATCTATTTAAATTCCATATTTGTTTGTGTATACTTCAGATATGGCCTTTATAGGCTCTTGGACGTTCATGCAATAATATAAAGCAGAAAATAACATCAAAAAAGACACAGTTTCATTCAGTAAAAACCTTTACTGGCACATTATAGTTGCAAATGTTATAAGCTACCATATTGTAGCAGGTATCACCCGTTACATTGTAAAATCTTGCAAAGAGGGGGCTGAAACTGTCTACCAGGACAATGCCCTCCCCTTTAAGATTGCTTTTCTCATTGCCCTCTGAACCCCAACTAATAGCAACAAGCAAAAAAAGTCTTGTTACACCAGCATTAGGTGTGACATTCGTGACTGTTGATCACATTCAAATATACAGAGAAGCAAGGAAAAGCTAGTAAAGCTGCAAATCAAATTCTACAAAGCCGCAGGCCTCCCCTTCTACTAATGCTGTATTCACCACCAAGCCTTTTTTGGTATTTACATAATAGTGAGGAGGTGCTTCTTGTGCCTGTGTATGCCTACAGGAGAGGTCGGGGTAATTACTTGCATGTTCAGCTGTAAAGCACTACTTAAAGCGTGGCCAGCAGCAAGACTTAGTGTATGGCTTCACAACCAATATTACAAAAGTTCTGCAGCACCCCCTTATGGCCATGATAACAATGAAGGCAAATATACAGTAGAGTCCATCAGTGAAGTGGTTCTGATATCCGGTCCTGCCGTTTCCACAAGGTTGACGCTAGGCTAGAATATGAAGGCTATGCCTGAGCCAGTGAGAAGAGGTGCTGAGGTTGTGAACTGCAGGTAAAAGCCATTTCATCACATTACTATCTGCAGGAACAGGGGCCACAGGGCTGCAACGCCCACCCATGAGAGGACTGTGTCAAAACCTGCTGCTTTCACTGTGTTCTCTTGTCACCCACTGACACCTGAACATCTCACTCTCTCTCTCTCTCTCTCACACACACAAACTTAAATTTAATAAAAAAAAAAGAAAAATGAGTGCAGATGTGACATAATGGGTGTTCCAGAGGATGCCAGATAAATGATCAAATTAGACTTTTAAGAAAAAGCTCTTGAATAATTACTGTGAATTTATGTCTAAAGGAAATTGTAAGAAAATGCTTTGTTTCCCACAGTCTTCAGTTTCATGAATACAAAACATTAATACAACACTACAGAACAAACAATACATTCTTTTGACTTAATCATTTAAACTAAGGAAATAAAAAATGCCCTGGATTATGCTGGCACAGATTCAATAGCTGAAGTTACTCAGTAACAACCATGACAAAGTAGTTTGTCAAAAGAAATCTCTTTTCCTCAAGAAATAAATCCTTGCAAAATTACAAATGCATCTCAAGGAGCTTTCAGAACCGGAATAGGATCATTTTCACACCGGGTTACGGAAAAGTGCAGATAATGGTAGACAGGGTATGGACTTACAAAGTGTGGATGTGAGTATTTTGACTTGAAAAGGAAGTGACATCAGGGAAGTAGAAACAGTTCTGGAGAGAGCAGAGTTCCAGAATTAATAAATATCAACACTTGTGGGAAATGTTTAGATTAGTTACTCGCAACAAAAGATTGATGGCTAACAATGTCCAGGCATGACTCTTTGAGATGCCAAAGTTTGAGGAATATTCTCTCCATAGTTTTGAGAGCAATCATCCAAGCTGTATGTCCACTTTTATTTGTTTTTCTTAGTATTATTTAACTTATATAAAATAATTTTAACATAGTATTTACTTCAGCTAACGTGAAGTGGGGATAGAGAGGAATGATGGGAAGGGGATTAACAAACAAGCCAGATACTGAAAGCACTTTTTGTACACCCACCTTCTCAACATCCTATGTAAATTCAATTTTGAGGGAACAGTGCATCAACCATTACTTTAACTAAGGAAACTTGCAGAACCAACCAGAACTCAAAGCCAATTCAGAGTAAACACTTCGACAAAATTGACAATTAAATCTGATAGTTACTATTATCTGACTGAGCAATCCTCTTATGGAAACCCCTGAAATGAAGAACTTAAACAAAATGAAAGCAAACATTTTTTGAAACTTTTTAATATATATATATATATATAATTTTATATAATATATACTTAAAAAGACAATGCGTCTTCCAAAATTTAAGGAATAGATGGACAAAAAGGGAGGAAAAATAAACAAAAACAAAACAAGGAAAAAAACAAAACAAAAAAAGGTCTTGATGTTCCTTTAGTGAAACTCAAAGAGCAACCAACATCACTTCCAGCAACATGGAATAGAAAACGTTTGCATCGACACAAGCACTTTGCAGTTCACCGCCTGGAGCAGTGGTTCTAAACCAGTGCCACCTGCAGGTTTTCGTCCTAAACAAACGCGGTGCCAGCTGATCCTGCTGATCGCTTCCCCTTGTGTGGCGTGAGGTGTGCCAATCAGTCGATGGCAGTGTTTGGTTGGAGTGTAAACATGCAGAGTGGCAGGTCACAGTGCCCCGTCCACCGCTGGTCTACAGCACACATTCTGGAGTAGACAATGATTGACTAGCGGCCCTGGTCTGCTCTCCAGACAAAGCACGATGTGCTTAAGTGCTCGAACACAGCATTAGAGGAAACGCAAACCAAAGACCCTAAACATCAAATGTGGAATCATTCAAAGTGTTCAACTTCCACGAAGTCGGTCAGATTTTGGCCTCATCACAAACATTTATCAATGATTGAACCATTTTTCATTCTTTAAATATGGGAACACATTCAAATGCGTTATTTTTAAAATATTAAAACTCATTACACATATATTACAAATAAAAAGTGAAAAAATGATTGAACAAATGATTGATGACTAACTCTTAAGGATATTCCTGCTTCAGGAGTCAGTACTACTGGACCAAGGATGGTGAACGGCTGTGGCTGGTCTCTCCAGACGGGGGCTGTGGTCAAGTTTCTGTTCTCATCCTTCCTTCCCCACTGTTATTAACACCACAGCCGCTCTTAGCTAAAATTTGACTCCTTCTCCTGCACGCTTTTTCCCTTTAAAAAAAAAAAGGCCACCGACTGCGCTGTGTAGTGTCCTCTCTTGTCATTACTTGGAGCAAAGTTCAGATTTGAAAAACATGCATAAACAGACACAAATGGATGGTTGAGATTCAAAATCGTTGTTCATACATTCTCTTGCACTCTTACGCACACGCAGACATTCATACACTCATACACACACACACACACACACATATACACACAGTGCAAACACAGAAATGGCAACCCTCCTTGAGGTTTACACAACTTTGTCCCCGTTCCCCTCGATATCATTCTGGCCCCTCTTCCCCTTTTCTTCCCCACTGTAGGAGCAGTCCCACAATTGATTTGTAACAGCAAGTTCCAGAAAGAGCACTTGTAAAAAATAAAAAATAAAATAATAAAAATTGCAGAAATATGGCTTTATATTTAAAACCGTAACAATCAATGAAAAAAAAAAAAGAAAGTCCCTCCCCTCCCAAAATCTTTTCCATTTTCCTAAATTTGATTCTACATTTTAAAATTCTATCAAGTAGGTTTGTACATATGCAGTCTATGCATGGGTTGGTTTGTGTATTTGTGTATGTGTGTGTGTGTGTGTGTGTGTGTGTGTGTGTATTCTTGTGTGTGTGTGTGTGTGGCATGGGTACAGCTGGTGGCAAGGTGGTACTTTGCTGGCATAACCTGGTTAGGGTGAAGTGTCAAGGCTTTGATGTGGTGCCCAGTGTAGTGCAGCAGACGTCCTGCAGCCGAGGCTAAACGCCCGACCTGACGGGACGCACGGAGACAAAGCTGCCAGTCTGTCCACACAAACCTGCTGAGGTCAGTTATCCACAACTTGTTCTCATATCATGCTCTATGATCCATGTCTTGTCTTCTCGCTGATCTGCTAGTGTGCATGTGTTTGTGTGTGTGTGTGTGTGTGTGTGTGTGTGTTAAAGACTCAATGAAAATGTGTCCCGTGCCTTTTTTTTTTTTGTTTTGTTTTGTTTGCGTCATTCCGATTCCCCAGCAGTGCGACTGTGTATGTGTGCGTGGGATTGTGAACGTGTGTTAGCCTGCCTGCTTGTTCAAGAGTTTGAGCGAGCGGTCATTCCCGTATGCTGGCCGAGTAGGAGAACTGAGGGAAGTGTGTACGCTGATCTGAGTCCTCTGCGTCCAAGCTGTCATCTGGGGTGCACACAGAGGGACGGGAAACAAAGACGACGTCCAAATCAGACACAAATGCTCAAAGTTGTATAGAAACATACTAATCCAACCTTACAAATTCAAGATATGATCTACTTACACTTGTCTGGGGGCGTTACTGTGATGGTCTGTGCAGTGAACTCGTCGTCAAAGTAACGCGTGTCCGTCTCTGACGTCACCTGGGGTTTGAATGGTGGAATAAGCTGTGGAGAGAAAAAAAAAGAAACAAATGGGATGTAAGTGATCTCAACTACATTGTGTCATTTGTTTAATCTCTCCCACCCCCTCTCTAACCCTTCATCCATTCATTACTTCTCATTGTCACCTTTTTGTCGATGACGTCCTGCCAGTTGATGGAGGTGAAGAACTTGTGGGTCATCACTTCTTTGGCATCGTCTGGCCCGCCTCCAAGTCTGAAATCAGAATGAATCATCAACCAAACTGGCCTTTCTGTCACCCACAACTGTTTTCACTCGCGTTACCACGCCAACACGGTCATTAGAAACGTACAACAGAATGAAGTCTTGTTCTCGTCTCACCTATTGTTTGAATGTTTGCCGTGTTCTGGATAAATTTATTCTTAACTTCCTTGTTCTACCGAGGGCAATAACCTTTAGGTTGGCATACAACATGCAAAACCAACCAACACACATCCTGCTCACCAACATCACCAACATGACATCAGCTCAGGGTGACATTTAATTTGGCACTGACCAGTTCAGCTGTTTAACTCAGTATATTAAAATGTGCAATCAGTCACAATTATAAATGCTTTCCCAGATTATTTGAGCTTTTTTGTCGCCACTGTAGCTGTCAGGAAAACTACTTTCAGTGTCTTTTAAGAATATTTTAGTTCAAGTTGCCAAGTTTGCCAATAAGAGGTAGAATCTCTAGACTCTCAACATATAACAACACAATAACACCGCAGTACATCCAAGCCCATACATTAGATTGTGCTTCATTATCCACGCACACACACACCTCTGTTTGGGGTCCTTCTTGAGCAGGCCAGCCAGCAGCGCCTTGGCCTCTGGGGCCAGGTTCTTAGGGAAACGGATCTCCTCCATGAGGATGAGCTCGAACAGACGCTCGTGGTCCTGGTTGTAGAAGGGGAGCCGACCGCACATCATCTCATACATGACCACGCCCAGACCCCACCAGTCCACCGCTCGTCCGTAGTCGTTGTCTTCAAGCACCTGGGAGCGTAGGAACAGAGGAAGTTAAACTGAGGCAAATAGACTGTGTACGAGCAGTCATTCGATTTCAATTGAAAAACTATAGCGATTAATTCTAAAAAATGTTGTTTGAAATCCTCTTTCATCACTTTTTACTGGTGGTGTTCACACAGTGCCTGCCTCAATGCAATGTTTTAACAGTTGACATCATTTTCTTCATCCATGTCTGCTAAAATCAGTGTAAAAGTACATCTTTGTGATTAAACACCCTCACAGTGCTGGTGTGCAGATACCTCTG
>OMLF01012721.1:28769-46513 GCA_900302615.1 Holocentrus rufus | reverse complement strand
ATATACAGGGAAACTGGTAATGGAATATGTTTTTTTTTTCTGGAATCAGCACTTTTGCATCATCCTCTGTATGTGAGTGTGTGTGTGTGCGTGTGTGTGCGAGAGAGAGAGAGAGAGAGAGAGAGAGAGAGAGAGAGAGAGAGAGACTTGGTGCTGTAATGACAAGAGGCTTTATTTCCATTTCACAGTTTGCCATCACTGCCTGTCAGTAGTGATTCTCTTCATCTCTGCTGCTCACTGTCAGCGTGCGCATCACACACAGCACAGAAATAAGACATCCTGCACACACACAAGCACGCACACACTGACAAACACACGTCCCACGCACAAACATACACACGCCAACGCATGAGCACATGCATGCAACATACCAAGAGTGCAGTGATGATACACTCTCAACCGCTCGACGCTCGGTATCAGACCGCCAATTACATCCATTAGTATCAATGTGATCGGGCTCAACATCTCACACACATCATGAAGTCGAAAACACACATGTGAGACTGTCAGTACTTCATGGACGGAGCGGCTGAGAGAGTCAGGGATCACCTCGACGAGCAGGTGGAGCGGACGCGCTTGAAAACCACTAAAAGACAGGGTTCCCATGCATTTTCACAGGCTAAATTTCAAAACTTTTCCATGACTGTTCAAGGATCCATAAGATTTTTTTCCATGACCATGCACAACCTGTAACTACATGACCAGGAGTGAAATTGAAGCAGGATAACGCAGTCGTCCATCAAAGCATGTTATGTTAGACCAACAGCTGCAGACAGTCGGACTTGTACATCAAAATGTTACGTGGAAGATTAATGAGATTCATTTCATTTATTTAGAATTTCATTAATCTCAACAAAATCAAATTCAATGACTTTTCTAAAACTTTCGATGATTTTACTTAATTTCATGACTTTTCCAGGCCTGGAAAACAAGCTGCTAAAATCCCACGACTTTTCCAGGTTTTCCATGACCGTGGGAACCCTAAAAAATAGGGTTTCAGTCACATTTGTTTCTTACGTCTCCTTCTCTTCCTTCCTCCCTCTCACTCTGTCCTGGGTCTATCAATAAAGGGCTCGGTGTGGTGTGTGTGTGTGTGTGTGTGTGTGTGTGTGTGCAGTTTTCTGAATGCACTTCATCTCAACTTCATGCTCAGACTTGACGTGATATTATTACTGTGCTCTACAAGAATCTATCTCAGATTACAGTTCTATGGTTTCTGTAGTCAAAACAGGGCTGAGCAAGATGGTAAAACACTGCAATTTAATTAATATTTTGATTAATTGTTCAGTCTTAAATCAACTACAGTGATTAATCAGCCTACATGTATTCCCTCGCTGCCTTATCCTGTGTGAGTGGGTTATTTGTTAAATGTCTCACCCACACAGATGTCCCACCAAGGCAAAGGCAGGCACCGCCTCAGAGTGTGAAACTAAGAAAAACATGGGGAAGTGAAGCTTGCTTTTTTTTTTGGACAAGAGGATCTTTGAAAATGTGATGATTTGTTGGCTTAGTAAGAAGCTATTTCCTTCTCTGTATCCATATTAAGACTGAGCCAGTGCTGACTAACATAAAAGTCACAGGCTCACTTGATGTAAAGGACGTACAATTTACATGAATTATCTGACCCCTCTCCACCTTCCCTCTCTCTCTCCAAAGGTAAAACAAAGTACAACTTTCTCTGCACATGTAGAAACGTGACATTGCCCGCAACTCCACTTACATTGGCACGATTCCTCTTTACGACACCAACCATCACACGCAACAACTCATGACGTCCACTCACATTATGTATACTGCCAGATCTGATAAGGTAGTTTAGAGTAACATGATTCTTTTGCCATTCAGAGAAGACTGTGTGTGACACAATCACTGTAAAAACTGTAATGAGAGAGAAAAACATATTGCTTTGTGTTCATGTCGGCATGTAAGTTCATCAAAGAAAAATTCACTGATGACAATACGCAAAACTTTAATGCTGTGTGCCTGTTTTATAGTAGTTACTAGAGCCAGTACTGTATCATTACTGTAATCCGTGGCTGTCATTTGAACAGTAAATATTAAACTCTGAAGGTATCTCAGCCAAATCAGCACAACACAATTTGTTATGCTGACATGAGATTTGATCCATGCTGTAATTAAAAAATTACAACAGTGAAACCAGTCAAACCTGAGCATTAGTCCCCAAACTCCACCCCTCAACCTTATAAAGACTCTGAGATACAGGAAACTGATTGCACAATCATGTTCCAATGATATGTGCTAACTACGCTGCTCATGTTGACTGACTTTATAATCAGCTGTACAACACATGGGATTATAATATGGTGAGTACCAGCAGGTTTTAAACAAATATATAATTCAATATAACGAGAGGAAGACAGTAGAGAGCTGTTGGAAAGGACAGAGATCAATATATATGTTTTAATTTTCAGGAAATAGGAGGGGAATGCAGTGCTCAGTCTGATATTGCATGCATGCAATATCATGCATGTTGTGTCGTGTAAGACCAAGTGTGCATTAACAATGGAGACATTTGCAGAGGTGCTGCATGAAAAAAAGTATTATATGCATTAGAAGTTAAGAATGAAGTTGCTGTGAACAAACAGTGTTGTTTTACTCTTACTTTGACTTATTGCAGCTGCTGTCTGTAGCGGGGCGAATCATAATGTGTTAAATAGTGTTTACATTATCATTAGTATTGACACAACATGATCTCTCACTCTGTAACTCAGTGTCCTTGGGATGTTAAACCCTCATTATTCTTCCTCTGTAGAGCTGATTTCTCCCAAATAGTCTTGTTAAGTTTGTACAGATCCTCATTGAGATATTAACAAAAACAAAGTGTGGTAATAAATATACCTTTAGATGTGAAAAAGATACTTATTTCACTGTATTTTTTGGTAAAAAGTTCATTTTCCTGTGTGCTTTCTGCCCATGGCTCGTGTTACAAATAATGGGTCGGTGGCCATTCACACAGAAATTTCATTGACACATCAGCCTTTTCTGTCTCGTGGTCATGATTGTAAATCTCACTGGGTGTCACACCCCTGCAAAAAACAATGAGACAGCTAAGTTACACTGGACTTAACTACAGTAAAATAAAGCTCTGTTGGTTTTCTTAATGCCCTACTCTGCTGTCATTTCATTTACGACGTAATGGAATGGAATGCTTTTTTTTCCCTTGGCCCCCCTCCAAAACAAGAAAAGAAAAAAAAAAGTGCATGACGCCCCCTGGTGTTTCCAACATTATTCTAATGAACATGTAGCCTACATGTTTACTTTTTTAAATCTTTAGTTCCAGTGAAATTCATGTCTTTTTTCAAGTGCTCAAGAAGAGCAGCAGTACATAAAGTAGCTCCAGACACAACAGTAAACACATCAAAACATCAGCCAGAATAAAAATGCACAAACAAACAAAATCCAGGGGAAATATACATTCAAAAATGCTTGAAACACTTAAAGTTTAAATAAGGAGTGTGTGCTGAATGGGACTGCTGTTTTTGCTGTGATAGTGCATCAGGTAGGGAGAACTGAGAACTTGGTAACCTCCATTTCAAGTCTGCAGTATTCCTCTGAAGTGCCACTATATGCTACTGTGACTTCCTTATGAGCTGATTTCCACAGTCATAAACAGTTTTTCAACAACCTGACTGACAGGTTTATCTAGGACAGCCAAGTGTGAGGCAGCTGGTCAGGCCCCAGTCTACTGTCCCCTGGATCTGCTTGTTAATCTCAATCAATCTCTTTTATGCAGTTAAAACATCCAAGTAGGCTGTGAGTGAAACAAGAACTCTGTACAGAGGATCAAACTTAAATCCAAATACTTACAGTACACTGCCATGCTCTGTGATTTTCTCTTTTCGAGTTTTAACTTCTGCAAGTTCTATCAGTGTAGTGTCTCAGCTTCCCCACAAAGCAAACGTAAAAGCTTCTATAACCATAACCTGAATATAAAACAAACAAAAAACAAGGATGTTGGCAGTAAGCAGTGCATATTACATTGTTTATACAAGAATAAGGTGTGAGCTGTTTTATGTGTTTGTGTTGTATTGTTGAATAATGGCATATTGCCTTATAATTACTTTTTTTTTTTTTTCTAGATTTGAAGCTGCCATTGCTCTGCCCTATTTCGTCAAGAGATGGCACTGCCGAGCCCCAACACTGAACTGACTGAGGACAAGAGCTTGGAGAACTGGCTACAGATTGGTTCGGGGGGGTTTGGGAAGGTTTACAAGGCCAGGCATAAGACTTGGGAGGTTGATGTGGCCATTAAGCTGCCTAAATGTGTTGATGGGTACAGTAAACAATACATATCTGGATATATCTGTTATTTTAATTCATTAACATCTTCCTATTCAAAATAAGTGTTTCATGCAGCTATGTTCCCTCTGTTTTCTGTCTCTCCTCCGAAACAGTCACCTTTCTCATTCCAGCTTCAGTGATGAAGCTGCCCTGTGGCAGGAGGCCAAACATATGGCTGTGGCTGCCGGTCCTCATGTGCTGCGGGTTTATGGAGTGTATAGGGGCTGTCCACCACATGCGGAATCTTGTGTACAAATGGGTATAGTCATGGAGTACATGGAGAGGGGCTCTCTGCAGTCCCTCCAGGATGTCTTATCTGGACCTCCACCCTGGCCTCTGGCCTTCCAGTTGGCCCACCAGGTTGCTATGGGCATGACCTTCCTCCATAAAATTCCAGTTCTGCACAAGGACCTGAAGCCCAGTAATGTGCTGCTGGACAAAGACCTCAATGCCAAGGTAGGCCGACTTAACATTAAATTATTATATTTATATTCCATGCAAGATTGATTGAAGTCAATCTTGAATAAATCTCTCTCTGAACATTAAATTATTATATTTATATTACATGCAGGATTGATTGAAGTCAATCTTAAATAAATCTCTCTCTGAACATTAAATTATTATATTTATATTACATGCAGGATTGATTGAAGTCAATCTTAAATAAATCTCTCTCTGATTCTCCCACGTAATGTTTTTCCTCTCACTGTGTAGCTAGCAGATTTTGGTCTGTCCAGAGGCAGCACAGACACAACAGGGCAGGAAGGAGGCACTTTAGCCTACATGCCTCCTGAGGCTTTTAATGAGTCATACCAACCAGATCGTGCTTATGACAAATACAGGTCAGTTCTCAAAAGACAACTATGAACATATTGTCTGAAAGTAGCTTTAAATGAATGAAAAATGTTTACTAAAATATATATATTTTTTTCTCTTCATCAGCTATGGTATACTTCTCTGGTCAATTCTTACTGGTAAAGAACCATTTCAAGGTAAATAATGGCTATTTTAATTCACTTTTATTTCAAATTCCCTTGTAATTTTCTGAATGCTGTGCAGGGGCTACATCTGTGTATCTCTTACCAATGTCAATGCAAGGTATTATAGGTCTATTTAAATTTACTCATGTTAATGCTATTCTTAAAGGAATTGCAATGAGTGTCTCGACAGTATCTTTTATATACTGTACGTCTATAAAATTTGTTACAAACTGTTGCTACAAAGTAATTTTTTGTGAAAAGCTTCCTGATGGAAGATGAACTGAGGTATTCTGGCATAAGACGCGTCAAAACTAAAGTGTCTAGGTTTCTGGATAGAAAGGGAATGTGTAGTGCATTTTATGTTGTGCATTTGCAAGTCTGAATGTCTGCCCTCTCTATATCTCATGTAGGTGCCAAGACTTCTCATGTGATCTTGTGGACATCTGATCTGGTAAAAATAATATACACTTAAGTGTACTTAAAATATAAAAGAACAGTAATAAGTACATTTAAAGCACATTGATACCTTATATCAATGTGCTTATATCAAGCTCAGTAAGATAAATTTAAATACAAAAACTGTATTTATTTAGAGTTTTAATGTACTTTCTTAAAGCATACTTTAATACCGTTTAAGCACGCTTTAATCATTTTGCATAAAAGAATGCTATATGTACACCCAAATACTTTATTCTGAGGTGGGACCATAAATGCTTTATTTATTTATTTATTTATTTTACACTACAAGATAATTAAAGATATGATTTGATATATTCAAAGCTGATTCTAAAGGAATGAGGAATGATTTAAAAAGTATACTAAAATATTTTATATTACAACTTAAGGAGTCCCAAAAGTACAGTAAAGTACACTCAGCATAACTTAAGCACATATTAAATACCGTTTAATTGCAACTTAAATTTTATTCTGTATAAAATATATAAATATAAGTATATAAATAATGCACTTTGAGTATATTAAACTTTAGTGCTGATACAAGTATACTTAGTACGCTTTAATAAAGTGTATTAAAATATACTTTTTTCACTTGGGTTAGAAGAGAAGACCTTCCTGTGATGAAATCAACTGTCAGGCAGACGGGATCAGAAAGCTGACTGACCTCATGCAGGAGTGCTGGGATGGAGAACCCTCTAAGAGGCCTCGGTTTTCAAGTTGGTGTCTTTATGTTGTTAGTCACCTAAGTGAAAAATGTACTTTTTGCACTTTGAACCAAACAGACTTGCTCTACTTCCTTAATTTTTGATCATTTGCTGTTTTTTTTTTTTTGTATTTACTTCACCTATAGTCTTTACAGTTTGTTCTCACACATTGTAACTCACACTGTGTACTTCAAATTGAATAACACCTTGGCTTTTGTTTCAGAGTGTGCCAAAGTGGCGGAGGAGGTGCTTTTAAACCATAAGAAGGGAATTCGTGATGCTGTGAGTCAAGTCTTGTTAAAGCTGGTATGTAAGTTAATTTCCATTTAATAAGGTGATATGAATATATCGCTGGATTATTCGTTATTCATAATTGTTTCTCAATGCAGGACTCAGAAAACAATCAGTCACCATCAAACACATCCAGCATTCTTTCTCAGCTACCAGGTACGTCTTTTAACATTGCGTATGGGATATGATTGAGTTTATGTGCATCTCATATAATTTTTTCCGTAATATGCAAAAAACACAACGATGCAGAAACATCTGCTTCTTTCAGCAGCAAAGGACACAGTGGATCGTAACAGTTTTCCTAAAACTGTAGGCGCTTCAAAAAAGGTGATGTACTTTTTGTATTTTTACCTCAGGTGGCCCCTGCACTATGATGGTTTCAATTTACTGACAATTAATTTATTCTACTCAAATAAATTTTTTCACATAAATAATTGTTTGATGATAATGGACACCACATGCTTGTGCACTACATCTCTATGCACGAACACACCATTCAGTCATAAAGGACACCTAAAAATGAAATAAGCACAGAAGGAAACAGAAACAGGGGTCCACTACAAAAATCTTTAGGGTCCTCAATCAAATGTTGTAATTGTTGTTGCTGAAACTAAATACCATATAATACTGATATTAGTGCATTGGTATAGTGAGATATTATAGACTGACATTGTTTTGTTTTCTTTTGCCAACAGGATTCTGTTGATGTGTTTACAGAGAAACTGAGTGATAATGATAAAGGTGAGTTGTCTGTAAAATGTTGCTCTGTCTCAATAGTTGCAAAGAATTGCTACTTTTGTTGACACATGGACGTAGCTCGATCTTTGAGTCTATATTGTAATCCACAATGTTTACTGAACATGTGATCAGTGTTAGACATCACCACATAGAGCAAGAGGCAAACCTTTCTTTTCTTTTTCCTTTTTTGTTTGTTTGTATGTTTGTTTGTTTCATTCTCATAGTTTGCAGTGATTCAATTTTCATTTTTGTTTGTTTCATTTGTGGCCCATTTTCAACTATGCTGCATTACTTCAACTGAGTGATGCATCTTAATTACCAACGGGGCAGAGTTTGATGATGGAGAACATTAAAAACGTATAGGCTAAGTACAAAGATAGTCACAAATGGGACAATTAAAACTGTTTTAAAGTGCTTTTAGGCTATCCATAAGCCTATAATCTTTATATTTAAGAACAACATAAATGGCTGTTGGTTTGGCACATAAATGGACATGCTATTGCTATGGCATGTAAAAATGCCACAGCACAATTGGATCCAGTGGTTTGCTTTGGTTTCCTTACTTTGATTTTCTCTCCTCTCTTCTGAAAACAGCAACGTTTGTGGATGCTCACAGGGCAAAGCTAATTCAAGAAATTTCTGTGGTAATGCCAATAGCAGACGACCTTGGAGTCTTGCTCCACCCGGAGATCTATGCACGGATTGAAGCTAAACAGACAAACCAGGACAAAATGAGGGAGCTCTATAAGACTCTACGCACAGGACGGTTAAAGGTCGCCTTCTACAACGCCCTCAGCAAAAATGAACCTGCACTATTGGAGAGCCTCAGTAAGATTTACTCTAACCAAAGTGGTCAGACATGATGCTTAGATACTGGACAAATTAATGCGGCTCATTAATTTGACTTATTTTCTTCCCTTAGGTGGCTAACTCCAGATGTTCAAAACAAAGCAGTTACTTGCCTACTTGAAACGTTCACATGGACATGGATTCTGGACATTTGGCTGTGGATTGCACATGTCAAATACTTGACGTGCTTCTAATCACTCCATGATGATCAGGCGATTACCTCAGCCTTAAAAAGCAGTGCATTTTGTTTATGAAACATGTTTTGTTGTTGACTTTCTACTTTTTGTTAAATCACACAGACTCTGCAGTAATGATTACAGAGACAAATGGTGATACACATCTGACTGGAGTTATAACATTCAGTTTTATTGTACTATGTAAATGGAATTGTATTGTATATTTTGTAACAACTGTATGCCAAAAACAGCACAAAAAAGTGCACTCCTTCCTGTATAGAATATTATAACCATTATTCATTCTTCTAAGAGGTGCCATTCTATTTTGTAATGCAAAATTGAAAAATAAAGACAACATCAGTATATCGATACATTATATGTGTTTTACTATTTACCAAAGAATAAAGTAATACCTGGGCTAGTTAGAATAACAAAATAAAAACACAAATGAAAAATCTAAAGAGCCTTAATATTTTCTTCTTAAAAGTTTGTTCAGTAGAGTGATCTGATTTTGAGACATCCATGGAAGTGTAGTGGTGAGGAATTGCTAAAAATAAATAAATTAATAAAATACTTTCATTACATTTTTTTCCAAATTCACAAGACAGTGTGATGGCATTGTTCTCCTGACAGTGACTTAGTAATCATAGTGAAGTGTAATGTGCATCAGGCACATTTTGGCCACGGTTGAGGCCATGGGGGGTGCTGCACCAGCCTACCAGTAGATAGCGGAGGACAAAAATAGAGAGGGAAAGAGAGAGAGAGAGAGAGAGAGATGGAAAGAGAGAGAGAGAGAGAGAGAGGGAGAGAGAGCAAGAGAGACCAACAGACAGAGGGGGAGAGAGAGAGACTGGGTAAGAGGCTTTTCTGGTTCAATCCCTCGGTAACTGTCACAAGCAGTCAGTCAGTCAGTCACCTGCAGATGATGTTGTCGAGGGCATCCCTGGCAACAAAGTTCCTGTCTCAGTTTAACATTCAGGTTTGGCTTTCACGACACGACACAAATTAAAACTCATTAAAAAAAATAGATCCTTTGCTCTAAATATAGAACAGACTCTTGTATTGCCCTTCCAAACCGTCTTTCCTCTCTCATCTCATATGAGAACAACAGGTTTCCAAAAATGGAAATGTAAGTTTTCCATTTTCACAGCGAGGTCTGATGGTACCACACTGTCAAAAACTGCTGAGGCGGCACATCAGAGACGCGCAGCTGCTTTGAAAAAATAAACCATTTGTGGATTTGTGGATGAAAAATCAATTAAAAGTATATTCTTGCCTCGCGTTTTAGACAGCCTATACACAGACACACACACTGTCTCTGCCTCTATGTGCCTATCCCTCTCTCTCTCTCTCTCTCTCTCTGTGTCTCAAAGGAGAGGCATGATGCCAAACAGTATCCTGGGATTTGACCTTTGTTTGTCTCATGCAGAGCTCTGTCTCCTTGAGCACAATGCACACCTTCACACCACGGTAATCCTCAGAAGGGAAAGTGTGTTTAAGTGTCATCTTGACCCCTCCTTCTCTTTCTCAGCCCGACTCCCTCACTCCACCCTACACACACACACACACACACCCCCATCTCACTCCACCCCATCCTGTATTAATGCTCCCAATCCTCTTTGTGGGAGAGTGACGTCTGCTACTGTCAGAAACAGAGTTAATCTCAGCAGGCATCGGGAGAACAGAGCGGAGAGAGGCTCCCAACCTCAGGAATAACCAAGCAGCACGACTAAGCAGGCCCCGACCGCTCTCCCCGGTGGCCGCTGACGGCCCCCATGCCTCCAGCTGGGAAACATCCAGGGGAAAACTAAGTGTCCTGTGCCAAGATAGTGGACCTCCTCCACAAGTCAGCTCAAAAAACTTCCAACACTCTCCGCTCCCCTGCCCAAGAGTGTTTGTCGCCTCAGTCTCCATGGATGTGTGCTGAGAGCAGCTGCAATGGAGACTCTCTTCTAGGCAAAACACTGCTGTTCTGAAGGACTTGTTGATACTGCCGCTTCCTTTTTTTTTAACAGGTACTGCGAGGATTTTCACCTGTTTGCCTCCGTGCGTCTGCAAGACTTGAGTTTGTGTGTGTTTTGGCCAATTTGGGTCAGTTGTTGCAAAGCAAATGAGACCGGCAAGAAAATTGCCGTGTGTATGTATAAGGACTGTAGTCGCTACTTTCTTTGAGTGTTAGAGTGTGTGGTTGTGTTTTCTGTGTATGTCAGAGGTCAGGAGGGTTTGAAGTTTGTGTGTGTGAGGCGGCGGGGCCCGTGGACATCGTAGCCCTGGATTTCCCAGAAATGGAGGGTCATGGTTATGACCGCTTTGGGGACGGAGAGAGGGACACCTACCAGATTGACTACCGGAGGATTGTAGGAGACATGGAGCCGGCACGGCCGCGCCTCGCAAACAGAGATGGAGAACAAGCCCACCCTTATGGAGTCTATGCCCACACCAGTCCACATGGACATGGGCACGAAACTGCAGCACAGCGATACAGCGCCACGCGCATCCAAGCCGGATATGAACCAGAGAGGTCAGTCTCATACCTTGAGTCCTCATTGGACTCACACGTAGACCATGAGATCATGACCTTAACTTCAATCCAGACCTTCCATGAATTTGCTACACAGAAGTTATCAAGTGAAGCCTTATAATTAAGTAACACTTGGCTGGTGAACGTCTCCTGTAGTAATTGAGAAGTTTTCACTTTCTAGTGACGTTGGCTATGGGCTTTTAAAAGCCTAGTTATCAGCTACTTGGGCCGCCAGGATGATATAACCAAATCCTCTTACCTGCTGTACTGCCGTCACAAATGTCTGGAAGGAGTTTCCATTGACAAGGACAGATTCCTTTTGTTTAGTGTTTTTTTTCCTGCCTCAGATACCAACTTTAGCAATGGGATCTTTGTATGCATTGTGTGAGGAAAAAGAGGGGGAAAGACAGGAACAAAACAACAATAAAACAACCACATAGTAAAAGTGGTGTATTTTCATATAAATTAATAGATAATCGAGGAGTAATTTGTGACTAAAACAAGTGTTCTTCATGACTGTAGGCTTGGCCACGATTTATGCAAACTTCTTCTCAATTATGTGCAGCCAGTGAGGGATAGTCTGAATAAAATCCTAAAAAAATCTATAAAATAAACAACTTCAATAATATTAAAATCTAGGAGCTCTGTAGAGCCATACATTACCCCTCATAATAGAAATGCAAAAGTCTTCTATTGTATTGTCATATTGTCATATGTTTGTGTGCGTGTCGTGTGTGTGTGTGTTTGTGCATGCACTTGTTTGTTCATATTACAGCATGGCCGACTACTTGATCAGCGGAGGGACAGGGTACGTCCCTGAAGATGGACTAACAGCACAACAACTATTTGCTATTGGGGACGGACTCACATACAAGTAAGATATAAGAAATACAAGAACGAACAAACATTCAAATCCATTTCACAATACCACTAATACACTGACACACATACACATGTAAATATGAGAACACAGATAAACATGCATGCACACAATTGTGCATTGTCTTCCATTAAATAGTTGGTAGTCATATCAGTGATGACACATCTGCTTGGGTTTTGTGAGGATTATTATTAGTAATACCACTTAAAAGAGTGACTTTGAGCGATTACACAGACATCTGCCATTAAAAGGGAGGTAAACCAGTGGTGTGTGTGTGTGTGTGTGAGAGAGAGAGAGAGAGAGAGAGAGAGAGAGAGAGAGAGAGCGAGAGAGAGAGAGTAGGTGTGTGTGTGTGGCTGAGTGTGTCAATCGGTGTCTGTGCAGTTTCCTTAATGGAGACTATATACAGGCTTTATCAGATTGCAGAGGATAAGTGTGGTAGATTTCAGTGGGTTGAAAGGCTGGCAGATTATCTCTGCTCACTGTCAGCTAAGTCAGAAAACTGCTGCTTCGTGTGGAATGGTTATCTACAGTTCATATACATAACTGATAATATATGCTGCTACTGTTATCATAGCTGAAAACAAGACAACAAATCATCATGATGAATGCCATATATGTTTCTTTTATTCCCAAATTACCATATTCTCATGTTCTGCTCTCCGTCCACATGCTGTGTTTCTGTCTCCCTCTCAGTGACTTCTTGATCCTGCCCGGCTTCATAGACTTTACCTCTGATGAGGTGGTGAGTATCTGTCAAGAATATCACAAACCTAATATTGTGTTTCCTGGTGCTCTGTATCATTAGTTGTGTATTTGTGTCCTTTGACTGGCTACACCTGTTGAATGAAGACAACACCTGCTGTAATCCTATTTCTTCCATAAGACCTGCAGTTGCAGAGGTTGTAGTGTGAATATTATTATTATTTTTTTGTTGTTGCACAAACTTGACCGGCTACATCTGTGTGTGGCAGTGCAATCAAGGTGTGTGTGGTTGGCTCTCTACTTACTTTTCCAACATACAGTATACACACTGACATGGCATCTTTTTGGGTCACACACACATCTTCCTGTCCTTTATCCTTATCCCACTTATCTCATTGTGGTTGCTCATGTTGCTGTCCTCTTCATTGTTGTGTCCCAGCACATTTTACACACTCCACTGTCCAGATGGGGCAGCCATTTTTGTCTCGACCTGCCCAGGGTTTCTTCCATATTTTTTTCTAGGGAGATTTCCTTGTTTTCACTGAGGGTCTAAGGCTAGTTGTGCCAGATTGGCTATAGGCTAAAGTAGTTTATGTCTCTCTAACATCCAATTTCTGGACTGTGTAGTAAATGAACATGGACTTTAACTATTGCACACGCATGGCTGTAAAAGTATTTTCTTTTCAGCCCTATATTAACTGAATCAGATACAGTTTGGAGTTGTATTACTGTCTCATGCATACTTTTGCTGTTCCATCATGGTTTACTATCAACTTCCCTCTATTGTGTCCAAACAATAGACATTTCATTTAGTTTCATCCACTCTGAAATCTTTTCTTCTTGTTTTAAATAGCTGGCTTTGTTTTTGTTTTTCTCATTGCAAGCTCTGCTGGGACAGTAAATTAAATCATGCTGAGGTCACATGGGTTATTGCTGGATAGCAGGTGCACAAAACAGACGCACACCTGCGTCATCTCACACTCAGCAGGTGAATTTAACAAGTTGGCTTCTAATGTAACCAGAATGGGCTTTAAGGTGTTTCAAGGTGTTTGAATGGCAGAATAACAAACTGCCACGTGTGATTCACAAAATTTGCAGTCTTTGTACGACTCAGACTTTTGTTTGTTTGCTCTGTGTGTGGTGCCACATAGAATATTTTCATCATTACGTAGGTTTTTTTGTCAGTTCTAACAAAGCTGATGTACACATGGATTCAAAAAGTTTTTGAGTAATTTGATACCACAGCAGTTTTCTTTTTTCTTTCTTTTTTAAAATTTCACAGTTGAAATTGCAATGAAATGAAAAATGACTCTCACCTCATTTTCCACGTCAATGCATATACCTATTTAACAACAAATGGTTTGAGTTTTTAGGAAAACAGTGCATCTCTAAAGGTTACACGTATCATATTCATTGTGTACCAGTAGGCATAAATAAAAATTCATCATCATACATCATCACGGGTTATTGAACAATCCAGTTTTCCACTCTTCACATTAAAAAAATGTCTCTTTCTCCTTCCACTGACATCCCATTGGCTTCAACTTTGGAATGATCCCTCCACATTATGTTCCACCCCAGTATCCTCTTTCAAAAGGAAACACATTAAATTATGGTAGCAAGAAGCTCTCAAGATATTTTCATTGTGGCCCATCTGCTTTTGTAAGCTCACAAGGTGATGTTTCTGTTTTCAAACTCATCCCAGGATCTAACCTCTGCACTCACAAGGAAAATAACCCTGAAGACACCTCTCATTTCATCTCCCATGGATACAGTCACAGAGTCGTCTATGGCCATCGCCATGGCAGTGAGTCTTACCACAATACAGCCTATCATACTCCCCTCCTAATCATTCACAGTCTTGTGCAGTACCAGTGCATCAAATAATATTGTTATGGCTGATAGTGATGTACTATGACAAGTCAACAAACATTTCCTTTAGTATGTTGTGATAAGTCAGTAAATGTTTTGTTCTGCTGTCTCTGCATGGCTGGTTTATTTGTGCTTCAGTTGATGGGTGGGATTGGAATAATCCACCATAACTGCACTGCTGAGTTCCAGGCCAATGAGGTGCGCAAAGTCAAGGTAAGATGGGCATAATCAACCAAGACAACAAAAAATACAAAACCATGTTGAATCCAAGACAGCACCCACCCTTCAGAATGAAATGTAATTTGCATTGAAAAAAATACATATCATGGTCCCGTAACCACACCACATTTGTGTTTTTGCTCTCAGAAATTTGAGCAGGGTTTCATCACCGACCCGGTGGTGATGAGCCCTCATCACACGGTAGGGGATGTGTTTGAGGCCAAGGTGCGCCACGGCTTCTCTGGCATCCCTGTCACAGAGACCGGCAAGATGGGCAGCAAGCTGGTTGGCATCGTCACCTCCAGAGACATAGACTTCCTTTCTGAGAAGGATCACAACAGACCCCTGCAGGAGGTGTGTGTGTGTGTGTTATCTGTGTGTTGATGTGGGGATGTGTTTACAAGCATCTGAGAGTCATAATCTTTAAACAGCTATTACATATGATGTCATTTAACTGCGTGGTATAAGATTATTTTAAAGTGTTATATAGTTCAATGTTTGAAACTATTTCACCTCTGTTTGATCCAGGCAATGACAAAAAGGGAAGACTTAGTTGTCGCACCAGCTGGTGTCACGCTAAAAGAGGCTAATGATATACTGCAGCGCAGCAAAAAAGGTAAATCTGTCAAGGAGGTCATGCTACTGTAGCACAACAAAGGGACAACTACAGATTTGTACTTACTGTAAGAGCAAGTCAAAGTTTTAAAAAGTAATTTAGAGCAGGGCTTTTGAAACTTTTTCATGTTCTGGACCCCCAAGTTAACTTTCATTAAGCCACGGACCCTCATTTGAAATGATTTTGCACCAAGAACCCTGATATGAAAAGACATTTTAATCACACTGGAACACTAACAAATAGATTCAAAATGGTGAGATTAAAAATAACCACATTTCTTTATCAACAATATCTAATTGATTAAATTATGGTGAAATTCAACTATTCCATATTTTGCTGAGGACCTTTTGGAGGGCCCTCTAGGACCCCTGGCATTCCGCAGACCAAACTTTGAAAACCACTGATTTTAGAGGATGATTTTTCACTGATTTTTCCAGTTTGAACTCCTTGGTCAGGTCTTTCCAAAGTCTTAGAACCTGAGCTCTGACTCTCTTTGCCTTGTGTCTTTCAGGTAAACTTCCAATAGTGAACGACAGTGATGAGCTTGTGGCCATCATTGCCAGGACTGACCTGAAGAAGAACAGAGATTACCCCCTGGCCTCGAAAGACTCCCGCAAACAGCTGCTGTGCGGAGCTGCCATTGGCACCAGGGAAGATGACAAGTACAGGCTGGACCTCCTCATGCAGGCTGGGGTGGATGTGGTGGTCCTGGTGGGTTTTGAACGTGGTGGAATTAAGATTTCCTTTAGATTATGATTATGATTAGACTATGATTATAATAGAACATCTTCAACTGCCTGCAATAGCAAGAATAAAGTCAATCCACTAATATAAGTTAGGATGGATGTAATTGGTTTGATTCACCTGTATGAATCTATAAAAGAGAGACTGTAATCATTAAAGTATTAAATTAACTATAGTGATAGCATTTTGTAGACATCTCATTGAAACTAAATCACATCTTGGTGCTTGAATTACAGGACTCCTCCCAAGGAAACTCAGTATATCAAATCAACATGATAAACTACATCAAACAGAAGTACCCTGAACTTCAGGTAGTTGGGGGAAACGGTAAGCTCCTATCCTTTCTAAACCCTCTCTTCCACAGTTATGCTGTGATAACTCTCATCCAAGCCCTCTCTCCCTTGTTTAACTCTTCTCTGCGTCTCTGTCTCTCTCTAGTGGTGACGGCTGCTCAGGCTAAGAACCTGATAGATGCTGGTGTGGACGCCCTGAGGGTGGGCATGGGCTGTGGATCCATCTGCATCACCCAGGAAGGTAGGATGAAGAGATGACCGAATCATGTAAATAAAGAAAAAGAAAAGCACTGAACCAATTTCCATGTGATAAAATTAGAGTGGAAAAGGGGGAAAATGCTCCTTTGAGTTGCTTTGTGGATGCTACATAGTATTCTGCTCTTGTTCCTCAGTCATGGCGTGTGGACGGCCCCAAGGTACATCAGTGTACAAGGTGGCAGAGTATGCCCGACGTTTTGGTGTGCCGGTCATTGCTGATGGAGGCATTCAGACAGTTGGACATGTGGTGAAAGCTCTGGCCCTGGGAGCCTCCACAGGTATGAAAATATCCTGTTTTCCCCAAGTTGTTTACATTTTGATCATGTGGCTGACACTGCTCAGAGTAACAGTGAACAGCACGGTCAAGTGCACCTAAGGAGGATCAACCTTTTTTCCCAGTAGGATTATGTAATCGCTTTATCACCTTTGACCTTTGACCTTTCTGCCCTCAGTGATGATGGGGTCATTGCTCGCTGCAACCACCGAAGCTCCGGGGGAGTATTTCTTTTCAGATGGCGTGCGTCTGAAGAAGTATCGCGGCATGGGCTCCTTGGATGCCATGGAGAAAAATAACAACAGTCAGAAACGCTACTTCAGGTAGAGGGGGAGGAACGGGGTGTGTCTGTGTGGTGGGGGAAGGAGGGGTGGCGCGTGGTATCGGGATGGAGGTTCACTTAACTGTAATCACACCTATTCTAGAAAAAACTTAGACTAATGGGATGGGAGGACATGCCAACAATTCACCATATCACAATAAAAAATGTGACTATCCATGTTGTTGAGCACAAAAATGAATGGTGATATTAACTACATTTTATACTACTGTAGTAAACACAGATGAGATGGTCTCTCCAGCAGAATTTCACAAGCTGTCCATTGAAATTATATTACATGCGCTTTATAATGCCACCATGTTTAAAGCAAGCCAATGCATACTTTGTTGTTGTTGAACTTTGACCTATAAACATGTTCGCGTGTTGAATCATGTTGTGAGATAAGCATATCGTACCATCCCTACACAGACTAAAACACAACCTCATACAAATGCTCCAGTTTTGATTTATTCATATCTCTGTGTGTGCATTTGTGTGTGTGTTTGTGTGTGTGTGTGTGTGTGTGTGTGTGTGTGTCCAGTGAGGG